>ONZH01024543.1:0-32071 GCA_900303285.1 Rhinella marina | reverse complement strand
ATGTATCTTTCAGAAAAAAATGCTTTTTTTTTTCTAGTAGTTTACGCCTCTTTCTTTCGCCATAGACTCCTATGGGCAGCTATAATCTGATCCTTTAGTGAGCTGACAGTCCTTAGCAGTCTCGCAATGTGGATTTAGCAAAGAATGTTGATTTAGGAGGAGAGGGAGAGAAAATGTGGAATAGTGTTGAATGAGACATAATTTCTCTGATTAAATGCATTACAAAATTTCTTATAGTCACATGTACTATTGATTGGTATCTATTGATTGTGTGGTAAAAAATAATCCAGTTCTTAGGGTGGCGTTGTGTCAGTACACTCCTAAGGCCTCTCCTCATATATTTCAGTGGAGCTGCTCTGTACATTCTTAAAATATGTGGACATTAACAGTAAGTGTAATGAGAATATAACTAGAAGATGATTCTCTAGACTTATCACTTGCATCTTTGGCTTGTATCTCATATGAAGAGTAATAAGGCACAGAGATTTTATCATGAAAATTGAATCCAAAGTAAAGGTGAGAAGCAGTGAAATTCTGGAGGTCGGCAGTATTCCTTAGGAGAAGGGTATGACCACACAGTCGGGCTTCTGCTTGCAGTTTCAGAAGCCCAAACCAGGAGTGAGTTAAAAAAATAGGAGAAGTTCTATTTCTCCTTTATATTTTCTCTCCTTTTATGATCCACTCCTGATTTTGGCTTCCAAAATTGCATGCAGAAACTTGACCGTGTGGACATACCCGAAGACCTCCGCCATCTTCATTCTTCCTCTCACAGGCCAAAAACATTAGGATTCACAGAGGATTTCAGCAGATTATTTAAAGCTCTGACCAACTGATCCAGGGAGGAACCTGGGAGAATAGGAAATAATCCCTGGTTAGAACCATTAATAGCATTAGATACATTACAACTGACTGACAAAATCAAGTGTCTCAAAAGCTGTAACTACAAGAAGAATATTGTATTAAGGAGACATACAGTACAGACCAAAAGTTTGGACACGCCTTCTCATTCAAAGAGTTTTTCTGTATTTTCATGACTATGAAAATTGTAGATTCACACTGAAGGCATCAAAACTATGAATTAACAACATGTGGAATTATATACTTAACAAAAAAGTGTGAAACAACTGAAAATATGTCTTATATTCTAGGTTCTTCAAAGTAGCCACATTTTTGCTTTGATTACTGCTTTGCACACTCTTGGCATTCTCTTTGATGAGCTTCAAGAGGTAGTCACCTGAAATGGTATTCCAACAGTCTTGAAGGAGTTCCCAGAGATGCTTAGCACTTGTTGGCCCTTTTGCCTCACTCTGCGGTCCAGCTCACCCCAAACCATCTCGATTGGGTTCAGGTCTGGTGACTGTGGAGGCCAGGTCATCTGGCGTAGCACCCCATCACTCTCCTTCTTGGTCAAATAGCCCTTACACAGCCTGGAGGTGTGTTTGGGGTCATTGTCCTGTTGATAAATAAATGATAGTCCAACTAAACGCAAACCGGATGGAATAGCATGCTGCTGCAAGATGCTGTGGTAGCCATGCTCGTTCAGGATGCCTTCAATTTTGAATACATCCCCAACAGTGTCACCAGCAAAGCACCCCACACCATCCAACTGACTTCTGCCCAACACAAATCATGGTCCCAACCCCATTTATAAGGCAAGAAATCCCACTTATTAAACCTGACAGGGCACACCTGTGAAGTGAAAACCATTTCAGGTGACTACCTCTTGAAGCTCATCAAGAGAATGCCAAGAGTGTGCAAAGCAGTAATCAAAGCAAAAGGTGGCTACTTTGAAGAACCTAGAATATAAGACATATTTTCAGTTTTGTTCGCACTTTTTTGTTAAGTATATAATTCCACATGTGTTAATTCATAGTTTTGATGCCTTCAGTGTGAATCTGTGAATCTACAATTTTCATAGTCATGAAAATACAGAAAACTCTTTGAATGAGGTGTCCCCACACTTTTGGTCTGTACTGTATATATATTTCAGTTGAAATGTGGTTAGTATTTCTGCCGCCATGGTCTTATATGCAGTAAATACAGCTTGGTAATGTCATTGTACCCTCAGATGCTGTGTTCATACATGATCACGACATCTGATAGCAATAATCCTGTGTAATAAAAAAAAAAATAAAAAAATAAAATTCTACCCTCATCCATCTGATTGAGAAGAGCCGGCCGCTGACATCATGATTGAAGGCTGGCGTGGTGACGTCATACGTCACCACATACAGGATTTCGTACGAGATCTTCAATCAAGATGGAATATGATTTTTTTTTACACCAGTCCAGGTTAAATTGATTTGTTACCACGAAGCATGAGGAAATTCGGCATCGCAGTGAATAAAATTTTCCCTGAAATTGGGATTGTGGAGTTTGATTCGCTCAACACCAGTGATCAAAACAACCCACACTGCTTAACGTGCAAACTCTACTTAAATGGCATTTCGAAGCTCTTGGTGCTGAGAGGTACGCTATGTATTTTTGATACAATATTGATTGGATTTAGATTTCTCTTTTGTTCTTTCACCTTGCATTTTGTTAAACAATAAAAATAAACTATAAATACTATTTTTGAAATTACCTTGCAGCATTTTCCCACATCTGCCTAAATCATTTGCAAGGTACTGTGCAAAAGCAGTAGGAGATTTTTTTCAAGACTATTTGAAAAGCTGCTTTTTATTATTTTAGGTGCATTGGAGCAACTGTAAATGGTTGCAAATGTGGGCATGGCCTGTAAGTACAGCAAAATTTTAGTAACCAAGACCATATGGCTGGTGTTCCTGCAGCATGTTCTGTCTTATCTTTCAAGCTTCCTGTTGATATCTTCATTTTTATATGATTACCACCATCCATCGTGGTTGGTTGCCTCTTTCTCTTGTCTCTCTTGATATTTTGCTGCATCTTCTCTCCTCATTTCTTTTGTTTCGCCAAAATTTATGGTTGGATCTATTTTTTTTTAAGAATGGATATGCAGAAAAACTAACATCTAATGAGTCAGCAGACCTTTGCCTACAGGCAGCCATGAGATGCAACCGAACAGGATACATGAGTGGTATCAGATATTACTTTGAGAAGGAGCTTGAACTGGAAAATTTGTTAATTGCTTATTGTTACAGTTTGGTTGGGTCAACTTAGCCATCTTTATACAGCCACAAAATAATTTTGGTGGTAAATTGTTCCATCTAAACACAAAAGAAAAAACAGAAAGACCAGGACTACACTATGCTGCAGTTCAGAAGAATGGTCCAAGTGAAGTCCTTGGAAGTCAAGAAACAATGATGAGGTCATTTGGGAATAACCTGCTGCTGTGGAGAATTTCCATGGTGAAGCAATGTTCTATTTAGGGTACAAAGTCATTACCATTGCTGAATATAAAGCAAATATTTTGGGTGGAAGCTCCTTCCTGACACTTTGGACTCCTGAAATATTCAGGAACCTACAACCTTTAAAGGGGTTGTCTCACCTGCTATTTCAGTCCTCGGTGCACGGCTCCCGGGACACTTCCTGAGCTGTAGTGGGGGCAGTGCCTATGCTTTGAGTGACGCAGCAGGCAAGCAGCGCTTGATAATATAATCCCGCCCCTTGCCTGTATGTGCACACTCCTGAGCCTGCTAGTGTATCAGAATCACTAGCTGTCTCAGTGGAGCAAGACCCTGTACAGATCGTGACAACCAATGATAAGAGGTTGCCTCGATCTGTTTCTTACATGAATGTGTAGATGAGAGACGGCCGGGCACGGGAGCTAATGTGCATGCGAGCGCTCGCTCCCTCAATTCCCGGCGACCAGAAAGGCCAGCTTTTTTTCTTTCTGTGCGCAATCGCAGCCACCGCTGCTGCATTGCAACAGTGGCCGTAACCCCTAGAGACGATCAGCCTACAAAGAGGAAGAAGAATGAAGATAGTGGGGACCACAGGCATTACTGCTAATGAAACTACATTAGTAAGTTACTTTACTCACTGATATAAAGATAATAAATTGTAACTTAATGAGGTGAGACAACCCCTTTAAGGCTAAAAACACTAAGGCTCACATTAACAACATCAGTTTAAGAAACATGTCAGATCTACTTCTGAGATATTACCTGCTTTAGCTTTAAGCCAGGAGATGGCTTTACCCTCCAGTAATTCCCATTCCTCTCTCTGGTCCAGACAAGATGCATGAAGCCAGATCACCGCCAGGACCGTCGCCCACACTGATGAGTCCATATTCTAGTGAGGAGGAAAATATAAATTAAATCGGAATATATATTATCTAAGCACTTGAAGTTTCAGGCCCAAAGCCTGAGGTTGCACTACTGTGAGATCCTGATGACATGTCTCCTTATTTAGCTAAGGAACGGTGCTGTCATGAGGTGTTGCTTCCTGTCACTGAACACATCACTTGCTAGACACTATTGAAGATAAGGAAGATGTAGATATTGGTGTGGATGGTGAATGGTTTGAACAGTAGGTTCTATACTTCTATTAAAGATGATATCCATCCTATGTGTAGTATTAATTTAGTAGATGACTCACAGTTTCCCCGGTGAGCATTCAGTTTGACAAGAGTCATGATTTTCTTAAATTAAATATGATATATGGAGCAATTGTAATGAGAAGCAGTCATCCAAACTGTACCAACTGTAATGTGCCACATGCCTCCCTACCCATGATTCGCATTTACAGTACTGGAGGCTTGGTAGAGTGGAGAGGCCTAAATGAGATGTCTATAACACCCCACTGTCATCAAATTAGTACTTGGAAATCAGGGAGGCCATTTACTGCTCCTGCACAGGAGCTCTCGGCTGTGGGTGTCTCTCATTGAGTAATCTCTTCTGACATCACATCTTTTCTGTCATATAAAGTGCAAAAAACATATTTGTATCATGTTAGTCAGTGGATAAAAAATATAAAAATTGAGAGTTCTCAATTGTTGATAACTATTAACCCCTGTGAGATTGTAAGCATAAAAACAAGACTGCACAAAAATGATATCCTTGCCTGTCTGCCACTTACTTTACATCACACCTCCCTTTCTGACAGCTGGAGAGCTTCTCTCTGCCAGCTTAACAAAACCATATTTCAACCTCCCTCCCATCCTGGCCATTTCGCGTTCCTAACAAACAGGGAGTGCAAAAACTTTATGCAAAACTTTTCGCAATAAATTTATACAGATTTTTAAAGTTTTACTACATTTTCACAATAGATACATGTAGCATAAGAGTTTATTTCTTGTGGTAAGAGCTGCTGTTTCCATTGGTGCCACTTTAGAGCTACGTGCTGATTAGGGGGATGAGTCACCTCTGCGGCACACATGACACCAGTCCATGCTGGGACTTAACAGTCAGGGACTGTCATGGTGAATGCAATGGTGGAATCAAGGGCCTGGAACCAAGCAGCAGGAGACAGGTGAGTATATTTGACGGTTGCTGAAATTTCCATGTTGCAAAAGTGCAAAAATGTTATCGTATCTTTGGTCATTTCTTCATTCCATGATCTGACCTTTGCATATTTTTTGATGAATGGTTTTATGGGCTTTTTAAAAATGAAATTAAAGAGGACCAGTCACCGCTCCTGACATGCCTGTTTTAATAGCTTCATGCATTCCCCATGTAATAACAATTCCAGAGCATCTATTCTTATGTCTCTATGTTGTGCTATTCCTTTATTATTTGCACTAGAAGTTATGAATGAATTACTAGCAGTCTGCAGTAAGGGTACAGAGGGGAGGTAACCAGTTGGGGGTGTGTACCTGCACAGACTGACTCTAGCCAATCAGTGCTGTCATGTTCAGTCTGTGCAGGTACACACCCCAACTGGTTACCTCCCCTCTGTTCCCTTACTGAAGGCAAATAGCAATTCATTCATAACTTCTAGTGCAAATAATAAAGGAATGGCACAACATACAGACATAAGAATAGATGTTCCAGACTTGTTATTACATGGGGAATGCATGGAGCTATTAAAACAGGCATGTCAGGAGTGGTGAAAGGTCCTCTTTAAATAAATAAAAAAAAGAGTTATAAAAATGTTTAAGAATGTCGAATCTAGCTGAGATTATCCATACACATCCATCATACCTGATCTGGATTGTTGTTGATAACATCCTGCTCAGATATTCCCAGAATGGAGCAGAATTCTGGGGTAAGATTCCAGGAACCATCAGCATTTTGCAGGGAAATCAACCTGACGAAAGGGGGATGTTCTGGACTGGAGCCGGCTGCTGCTGGCTGCTCGTGGTGGTGGTGGTGGTGGTGGTAGTGGAGACGACATCTGCATAAAGTCTGCTTTATAGGTAACAGAAAGATACAGTTATGGAGTGGAGGTAAGTATTAATGTCGTGTTCTAGTGCATTTCAAATAAATTAGAATATCATCAAAAAATTAATACTTTAGTAATTAAATTTAAAAAACTGATCTATTTCAAGCTTTTATTTCTTTTAATGTGGATGATCATGGCTTACAACTAATGAAAACCCAAAGTCAGTATCTCAGAAAATTAAAGGGTCACTTTTTAAACTGAATTACTGAAATAAATGAACTTTTTTACACACTTAGGGGCCAGTCAGACGGCCGCAGTATTGCAGATCCGCAATACCACGGATGTCGCCCCGGTGTGTGTTCCGCAATACACGGCCGGCCACCCCATTCAAAATGCCTATACTTGTCCGCTATTGCGGACAAGAATAGGATATGTTCTATATTTTCTTGCGGAGCTGCGGCTCAGCAAGATCCCCTGCCGGCCATTGAAGTGAAAGGGCCCGCACCTATTCCACACTTTTGCGGAATAGGTGCTGACCCGTTCACACAGTTGTGTGAATGGGCCTTAACAGAAAATGAAAAAAAAGAACACCTGGAAAAACCCAATGTGATTGAGCTGAGATTGACAAAGTATAAACCGCTAGTGGTGATTAATGGAGGAGGAGAGATCTGGTGATTGAGCTGGTCAGCGATGCTGATGGATATCCTGAAGAGCATGTGGTGTAGTACGGGCAGTTGTGTGGTAGGGCAGTAGTACTGGTTCCACAATGTTCTGGACATACCAAATGCTGGTCAATGTTCTCTCTACACATACTTGTCCATGGTAGCTAATGGCACCAAACACCATGACACCTGATATTGGCCCTGTGTGTTTCTGCAATATGCATGATGACAGTAGGCCCCACCAGCCCTCCTGTGAACTCAGTGGCCATCAGTAGTACCAAGGCAAAAACTACTTTCACTGAACACTACTGTTTGCCATTAATACCTCGAATTGGCTCTTTCAAGGCAGAAATGCAGATGCACTTGGCAATGATGAAAAGTCAGTGGCATCATCTGGAGGAGTGTGTAAATGCAGTCCTGCTCAAGTAGACACGTATGGTATGAGTGTTCATTGCAGGAACTACTGCAAGAAACAATGTGGGATGTTGTCGCTGTCCTTTGAGATACAGCAACTCTTTTTATACGGTGCTCTGGGCGTGTATCTTTCTCTCTTGACCATCATAGGATTGCACTGAGCAGCACATCTTGCCACAAATAGCAACTTTTGCAACAATCATGTTAATGACATGTCTTGCAGTTTGTTGAATTCACACAAATGATAGGTTAAAAATGAGAACCGAAGTAGAATAAGGCTACTTTCACACTTGCGTTGTAAGGATCCGTTTGTGAGATCCGTCACAGGCTCTCATAAACGGTCCTGAACTGATCAGTTTTGTCCTAATGCATTCCGAATGTAAAAGGATCCGTTCAGAATGCATAAGTTTTGCTTCAGTTTTGCTTCAGTTCAGTCTCCATTCCGTTTTGGAGGCGGACACTAAAACGCTGCTTGCTGCGTTTTGGTGTCCGCATGAAGAAACTGATCCGTCATGACTCACAATGTAAGTCAATGGGGATGGATCCGTTTTCTCAGACACAATAGAAAACGGATCCGCCTTGGCTATTTAAAAGATAATACAACCGGATCCGTTCAGAACAGACGCAGACGGTTGTATTATCATGACGGAACCATTTTTGCTGATCCATGACGGATCCAGCAAAAACGAAGGTGTGAACGTAGTTTTCAGAACCTTACCTAAAGGGGGACCAGGTTCTGTGAAAGAAAAGCAAAAGATTACAGAATATTAGTCCATGTACCACACATTAATGTCCACACTGTGATTAATCACTATAAAGGGGAGATGCACAGAGACATAACATTCTTAGCTTATAATGCTATTACTATACTAGGTTGTGCTATATATTACTGCTCTTTTATCTGGTTGCCCTCTGTCCTATTTATCTGGTCAATATAGGAACTCGTTATTCTGCCAATATAAGTGAATTTTTTTATGGTCACAATATTTGATATTTATCTGGTCACTATGGGGGAGATTTACCAAAACTGGTGTAATGTAGAAATGGCTGAGTTGCACATAGCAACCAATCAGATTCCACCTTTTATTTTCCAAAAAAGCCATGGAAAATGAAAGGTGGAATATGACTGGTTGATTTAGGTAACTAAGCCAGTTTTGATAAATCTACACCTAAGTGTGTTCTTTATCTGGTCACTATATGTGCTATTTATCTGGCTCTCCGTTATGAGAACGGACTGCATTTTGGCGCACTCCGTTCTGTTCAGTTACGTTTTGTCCCCATTGACAATGAATGTTGTTCCTGTTGCTGCCACTGCTGTTGGCCCCTCTCCCCGCTATTGTCCCCGTTTGGGTGTTGACATCGTTCTTCTTATCCGTCAGAAAAAAAATGTAAAAAAAGACTAAATTTGATCAGTATTTGTAAGCCAAAAGCAGGAGTGGGTTCAAGACACAGATGATATGCAAATATTTCCATTACATTATATCTCTGTTTTGGACCCACTCCGGTTTTTGGCTTATAAATACTGGTCACATACTGATGCAAAACACTGAACAATTACTGTGTGAAAGAGGCCATTGCATGCAGGACTTTTTTCCTTTATTAAAAAAAAAACGATTTTAGACATAAATAGCCAAAACGGATGCAAATTGAGCATAAAGTCTCTCACACATTATTTTGCATTAGTATTTAATCAGTATTTGTAAGCCAAAAGCAGGAGTGGATCCAAAACACAGAAGAGATACAAATATGTCTATTACATTTTATCTATGTTTTGGACCCACTCCTGTTTTTTAGCTTACAATTACTGATCAAATACTGACCGTCTGAAAGAGGCTTTATAGATACTTGACATACGGGCTTCTTAGTTTTTTGTTGCTTCTGACGGCTCTGTGATGTGAACACAGCCTTACAGCCACTGCTGCTACCCCCTCCCCACTCTGTCATGGGGCCACTGTTGTCACTGATACTGCCACTGCTGCTACCAGCCTCCCCAATCTGTTATGGGGCCACTACTTGAATCTTGGGGTACTCCACGGTTAAGTCCATGGTGATAAATTAAAGCTAACGGTAACAGTGACCTGTAATACTGAAGCACAGTAAATCTATAGCTATAGCATAGCAGAGTGAAAAATGAAAAGTCAAAAACAGCTGGGGGAAATCAGAGGTAGAAGGGGTTAACTTGATAAATACGTTGTGTTATGTGAAAGTAATCATAAACGTAATGGTGGATGCCCAAGACACTGCTATAACCTGGTCCTAAAGGTGGAGTTTAAAAGATAACATTTCTTAGGTAACACATCTACAGTATCCCATTGCATTGGCCACACCTGCCACCAAGGTGGATACGGCTAATGGTTTTCCTGACTTCACCTATATACATTGGCCAGGCCTTCTGCCTGTTAGGACCAACCTACAATACGTGGCCACTTTTACATTTTTCAAGGGTCTCTTTAGGTTTCCAACCCACCCTGGGCATATTGCTAGGATATACCAACAACTTCAGAGAATGCAAGAGTTCTGAAGAAGTGATGGTGTTGGATGAGGGTGGCAGTGATCATAATAGCTGTGTCTGTGGTTATGGATGTATATGGATGATAGTGGGTACAGATGGTAGTGGCATATGATGGAGCTGCATGAGGTTGTCTGGAGATCAGTGTGTTGAGTCGTGATGATATTGGATGATGATAGTTTGTCACTTTTCTATAATAAGATAAGAAATATAAAAATATTTTACATACGGCACATAGGGAGACTTTTGCCCATCTTCATGCAAGCTGATAAGTAAAAAGTATAATAAAAAAATAATTAGAGCTGCAATTGAACCGCAAAGTGTAAATAAAGTACATATTAACCAAAGCATGTCAAATGTGCAAAGACCAAGTGCTGGTAATGAAATAGCGGAGGTTGCTGATTTGCTGTAAAACTGAACTTCAGCATGGTTTTTGCCCATACTGGCATCAACCTGTGATGTGAGTCAAAACCAGGAGGCACACAGATCTTTCCATTATACTTTTTCTCTGTAGGATCCACGCCTGGTTTTGGCTTACAAATACTGACCACATACTGACCATGTGAAAGTGGCGTAAATACTAAATACTCATCATCATCAGCATCACCACTGGACTTGGGTACACCTCCAGCCATAACTTATCTTAAAGTGATACTATACATATATGACATTTTACATTTTAAAATTTGTCTTGTAAAAATGATTTTTGTTATCAACTATATAGTGACTTTAAAGGGGTTGTCTGCTTTTTACAACTGATGACCTATATCAGGCCGGCGGGGATCCCCTGCCGTTTGAAGAGAAGGTCGCAGCAATTGCAGTAGTGAGCAGGTGCAAGTTTGCAGGTTACAAGTATGGCTTTACATGTTGCTGTAATTCTTGTATTGTCTGAAAGCTTAGAATGCCAGCTTTTAAACAATACAAAGCTCATATCTCTAGCTGGTACCAAACCAGAGATATGAGTAGATAAAGCAGCTGCCCCCCTCCCCTTCAGTCTGGAGGAGGAGGGGGAGCAGTTGCAGAGCTGACAGGCTGATTGAGGAAAGGAAAAATAGTCAAAAATATATAGAAATGTGGTATTATCATCATTGTAGTGACCCACATAACAAAATTAGCTTATTTTTACCACACAGTGAACACTGTCAATAAATTCTACAAAATAATGCAAAACTTGTTTTTTTTTATCTTTCCCCCTAAAAATACAATCATAAAAGTTATTTAATACACTAAAAAAAACCTAAAAAACCTACAACTAATCCCGCAAAAGGGGGAAATATAAGGATAAATGATGTCACTAAGGGGTTAAAAATGCAATAGTGTCCCCTGAGTTGTGCGCCAACAAGATTTACTGATACAGATTATCTGACCAGTATCTGTCCAATCAGACCAATAGGTGTATGTAAAAAAAGATCTGCGTGTAAACGGCCCTTAGTAATGCCAAATGTCATAGGTTGCTGGAATGGCTAAAGGAAATGTATTAGCTTTAGTGTACAGACTGGGAAAGATGACCTCACAGTAACCCGCTGCCCCTTTAGTAGTGGCCTCTACAGTCCTCTCCTCCCTTAACAGTGACTTCCACAGTGCCCGCCCCCTTAACAGTGTCCTCCACAGCAGCCTGCCCCCTTAACAGTGTCCTCCACAGCAGCCTGCCCCCTTAACAGTGTCCTCCACAGCAGCCTGCCCCCTTAACAGTGACATCCACAGCGCCCTCCCCTTTAACTGTCACAAAACCAAGCAAGGAAACCACAAAGAAGTGCACATCCAACAATGGTAAAAGCAATAGAATATTTTTATTGGACAACACAATTATACATACATCTGAAAATTGTATTTAGATGTATGTATACATCCATTAATTGTTCAGAATTTCTCATTTCTTATGTTGGCCTGAATAAGTATTGCAGCTTTCATGCCCTGGGTATCTTCAGCGAGACCCAAAGTATTAAAATCAATTACCAGTATCCTCATTAGCCGCAGAGTATCACGGCATTATTGCCAGTCGCGGTGATTAGCTGCAGGTCTATGCTGTTTGAAACAGTGGAAACCCGCCGGCCATGACGCCCGCTGCACGTGTGAGTAGCAAAGGGGTTAACATATAAGTTTTTTTGTATATGTTAAATAAATGGCAAATATGTGATGTGAACCTGGCCTTACTCAACTTTCTATACCACTCATTTACTGGGACTGCAATAGTTTTTTTGTGACTCTTTTAAAAGTCTTAGTTGATAAATATGACTTACTGTAAATCATCTTGACACGCTTAACACGGCCACTTTCCCACCCACATTTCAAAACTGCAAATCAGTGCAACTAAGACCAAAAAGTCACAAAGCCCTGTTTTGTGACTTTTTGAAGCCAAAACTGTGGAGGGCAGGGCTTGATAAAATTCCCGCCATTATTCTCCTTTGACAGACATACATCTTAGCAGACATGCAAAGTCATAAATGTAAAATTAAATACAGCATTTCCTTTAAGATATAGGATACAAGAATTGTATCTCAGACCCTCCCCCTGAAAGAAAATCATGAGTGTCCTGGATCCATATATTTAAGGATTTATTTAAGGGTTGCCCAGGTCTGTGTCAGCTGATTGGCTGCAGCAGTCACATGCAGGTGGTCACAACGTCATAACTGCAGGACAGTGACAGAGAACGACGGGAACACCGCAGTGGCGGGGCATTTTCCAGGTGAGAAATACTGATTTTTTTAGTATAAAATAATATTCTACAACTCCTCCTCCAAAAGGAGTCAAGAGGAGAAAATTGAATAGGAAGCAGAGAAAAATTACGCCCAACCCAAAAGTATAAACGCAGCTATGCTACGTTCCCATGAATCTCCTCTTAGCTATATTAACCCCCTTTATGATCGCACAACGTAAATTAATTGGCTGATAAGCTGGTCCCTGTAGCACAGGGGTCAGCAACCTCCGGGACACCAGCTGTTGTGAAACTACAACTCCCAGCATGCTCAGACAGAGAACAGCCAAGCAAGTGAGCATGCTGGGAGTCGTAGTTTCACCACGCCTGGAGTGCCGAAGGTTGCTAATCTCTGCTGTAGCCCATTAATTTACGAGCATGTGCTTGATGGCACTGCACACACGCACTGCAAGGCACAAGTGCTAACCACTGAGCCAACATGCTGCCCCAGTGTAAACCCAATGGTGTGTGGGGGTTGTTTACTGTTCTGCTCAGACAGCAGAAAGGGTACGTGGACTCCTGCCTGGTGATGCTGAATATATACAGTACAGACCAAAAGTTTGGACACACCTTATCATTCAAAGAGTTTTCTGTATTTTCATGACTATGAAAATTGTAGATTCACACTGAAGGCATCAAAACTATGAATTAACACGTGGAATTATATACTTAACAAAAAAGTGTGAAACTACTGAAAATATGTCTTATATTCTAGGTTCTTCAAAGTAGCCACCTTTTGCTTTGATTACTGCTTTGCACACTCTTGGCATTCTCTTGATGAGCTTCAAGAGGTAGTCACCTGAAATGGTTTTCACTTCACAGGTGGGCCCTGTCAGGTTTCTACCAAGAGTGTGCAAAGCAGTAATCAAAGCAAAAGGTGGCTACTTTGAAGAACCTAGAATATAAGACATATTTTCAGTTGTTTCACACTTTTTTGTTAAGTATATAATTCCACATGTGTTAATTCATAGTGTTGATGCCTTCAGTGTGAATCTACAATTTTCATAGTCATGAAAATACAGAAAACTCTTTGAATGAGAAGGTGTGTCCAAACTTTATATACACACACTGCTAGCATGTAATATTTTATCATCATGAGGGAAAAAGGAGCCACAGCATCTTGATAATGATTTGCAGATGTAGCACTCAGTGATATAGATGTCATATGTACGGGTCATTCTAGATGGCTCAGAAGTAACTTTCATGCCCAAAAATTTCTAAGAAGTAACACTACTCACCCATTCTCCGCTGAGGCATACTACGACAGGCCATAACTACTGGTGCACCTGGCGAAATATATGAAGGAAAAAACATTTAAAAAAACATGATCGTTATGTCCTTTCACATGGACAAATAAATGAGCCAATTATCGGGATTAGTATTTGTAGAATCACTCATTCCGTATAACTGCTCCATGTAAAGATGCTCACTCATTGGGTGATAGTCTCTTTTGGCCAGCACCTCAAATCATTATTTCTGTGCAGCCTATCAACCTTTGTAGACAGGGATCTGCTGCCTAGAATGAATAAATCTGTAGAGGGACAGACAATTACAGTAGTGATGGCTAGTCCTCATACAGTGGAGGCGATTGCTGCTCTCATCTCCCTGATGAACAAGCAATTATCAGGAAAGAATGGATCGTTCCAGATAATTGCTTAAAAAATCAGACCGTGTAAAAGGACCTTTAATAATATCAGCATACACAGTGCCATTTCACAGGAAGTCTAGGAAGATCCCTGTTTAGAGGAAACTAATAATCAGTAGCCAATTTAATATTCTGTGCAGTGTATGAGTCTTGGAATTCATGGTGTGACATCTGTTGCTGCCCCCGTGACGCAGGATGGCAGCTAGGTGATAAGCAGACAAGACAGTCAAACTGATTGGAGACAGTAATGGTGTTCGAGACAACACAATCCTTGTTAATAATAATGTGTTAGCTCTTAATGTTGGCCTGCAAATTGTAAGAAGAAGGCCCTAATGGAAGTTGGCCATAAAAATGGCTTCTAACACCCATGTTTTGGGACCTGAGCCAGGTCTCTGGTGGTCTTCTCTCTGCTGGGGGCAATGCGTGCACTTATTCTCATGTTTTATTTGCTTCTCTCAGACTCTTCCTAGTGTAACCCTTTTATTCTAGATAGACTCTTCTCAAACTTTCACTGTGAGACAAGGAAATTATTGAAGATGCAGATTTTCTTCAGCAAGATCCAAAACTCCTTCTCCAGAGCATTCAGATATTTCCTGTAAAATCTTTAGTGTGAAAGTGCCCCAAGCTTTTTGTCATCCATCAGCCCATTTAACCAAAGGCTCAAAAGCACTAAGCTCTCTGAAGCCTTTGGTTATGTTGACAATGACATCTCTTAGAAAGGACTCAGGATATTGTGGTAGGCAGTGTTACCGTGCCTTCACAAAAAATGTGCAAGAAATCTGCACTAAAGCCACACAAAAAACACATAAATCCGCACTATTTACTGCGGTGTTAAAAAAATTTTTGGGGCGGTTTTCTGCAGTTTCCATTGGAAAGGGTAATATCTACACAGAAAAATCCACAACAATTGACATGCTGCAGATTTCAAAATCTGCACAGTAGGTTGATTTCCTCTCGGCTGAAGAACTGAGCGTAATCCACACCATGCGCAGGTTTATGACAGGCACTACTACAAGTGCATCTCAATAAATAAGAATATCATGAAAAAGTGTTTTTTTTTTTCAGTAATTCAATTCAAAAAGTGAAACACATACATTATATAGAGTCATTACAAACAGAGTGAACTTTTTCAAGTGTTTATTTCTGTTAATGGTGATGATTATGGCTTACAGCCAAGGAAAACACAAAAGTCATTATCTTAGAAAATTAGAATATTATTTATTATTAAATTTTTTTAACACAGACATGTTGGTCAAATGAAAAGTATGTCCAGTACATGCACTCAATACTTGGTTGGGGATCCTTTTGCATGAATGCCTGCATCAAAGCAGACTGTGGCACTGCTGAGGTGTTATGGAAGCCCAGGTTGCTTTGATAGCAGCCTTCAGCTCGTCTGGTGTCTCTCATCTTCCTCTTGACAGTACTCCATAGATTCTCTATGGGGTTAAGATCAGACGAGTTTGCCGGCCAATCAAGCACAGTGATACTGTGGTTATTACACTAGGTATTGGTACTTTTGGCAGTGTGGACAGGTGCCAAGTCCTGCTGGAAAACAAAAATTACATCTCCAAAAAGCTTGTTGGCAGAGGGAAGCATGACGTGCTCTAAAATTTCCTGGTAGACAGCTGCAGTGACTTTGGTCTTGATAAAACACAGTGGACCTACACCAGCAGATGACATGGCTCCCCAAACCATTTATGACTGTGGAAACCTCACACTAGACCTCAAGCAGCTTGGATTGAGGCCTCTCCACTCTTCCTCCAGACTCTGGGACCTTGATTTCCAAATGAAATGCAAAATTTACTTTCATCTGAGAACAACACCTTCGACGACTGAGAACAGTCCAGTTCTCTTTCTCCTTGGCCCAGGTAAGACGCTTCTGGCGTTGTCTATTGGTCATGAGTGGCTTGACACATGGAATGTGACACTTGTAGCCCATGTCCTGGATACGTCTGTGTGTGGTGGCTCTTGAAGCACTGACTCCAGCAGCAGTCCACTCCTTGTGAATCTGCCCCAAATTTAGGAAAGGCCGTTTCTTAACAATCCTATCAAGGCTGCGGTTCTCCCTGTTGCTTGTGCACCTTTTTCTACCACCCTTTTTCCTTCCACTCAACTTTCCATTAATATGCTTTGATACAGCACTCTGTGAACAGCCAGCTTCTTTAGCAATGACCTTTTGTGGCTTACCCTCCTTGTGGAGTGTGTCAATGACAGCCTTCTGGGCATCTGTCAAGTCAGCAGTCTTCCCCATGATTGTGTCGCCTACTAAACCAGACTAAGGGACCTTTTTTAAAGGCTTAGGAAGCCTTTGCATGTGTTTTGGGTTAATTATTCTAATTTTCTGAGATAATGAATTTTGGGTTTTCATGGGATGTAAGCCATAATCATCAACATTAACAGAAATAAACACTTGAAAAAGTTCACTCTGTTTGTAATGACTCTATATAATATATGTGTTTCACTTTTTGAACTGAATTACTGAAAAAAAAACTTTTTGATGATATTCTAATTTATTGAGATGCACTTGTATATGAGCACTGATATGACCAGTACTATTATATGAGCACTGATATGACCAGTACTATTATATGAGCACTGATATGACCAGTACTATTATATAAGCACTGATATGACCAGTTCTATTATATGAGCACTGATATGAACAGTACTATTATATGAGCACTGATATGACCAGTTCTATTATATAAGCACTGATATGACCAGTACTATTATATGAGCACTGATATGACCAGTACTATTATACAAGCACTGATATGACCAGTTCTATTATATGAGCACTGATATGACAGTACTATTATATGAGCACTGATATGACCAGTACTATTATATAAGCACTGATATGACCAGTTCTATATATGAGCACTGATATGACCAGCTGATATGACCAGTTCTATTATATGAGCACTGATATGACCAGTACTATTATATGAGCACTGATATGACCAGTACTATTATATGAGCACTGATATGACCAGTTCTATTATATGAGCACTGATATGACCAGTTCTATTATATGAGCACTGATATGACCAGTACTATTATATAAGCACTGATATGACCAGTACTATTATATGAGCACTGATATGACCAGTTCTATTATATGAGCACTGATATGACCAGTTCTATTATATGAGCACTGATATGACCAGTACTATTATATGAGCACTGATATGACCAGTACTATTATATGAGCACTGATATGACCAGTACTATTATATGAGCACTGATATGACCAGTACTATTATATGAGCACTGATATGACCAGTACTATTATATGAGCACTGATATGACCAGTACTATTATATGAGCACTGATATGAACGCAGTACTATTATATGAGCACTGATATGACCAGTACTATTATATGAGCACTGATATGACCAGTAATATTATATGGGCACTGATATGACCAGTACTATTATATGAGCACTGATATGACCAGTACAGTCATGGCCAATAGTTTTGAGAATGATACAAATATTAATTTTTACAAAGTCTACTGCTTCAGTTTTTATAATGGCAATTTGCATATACTCCAGAATGTTATAAAGAGTGATCAGCTTAACAGCAATTACTTGCAAAGTCAATATTTGCCTAGAAAATGAACTTTATCCCCCAAAACACATTTCAACATCATTGCAGCCCTGCCTTAAAAGGACCAGCTAACATCGTTTCAGTGATTGCTCCATTAACACAGGTGTGGGTGTTGATGAGGACAGGGCTGGAGATCAATCTGTCATGATTAAGTAAGAATGACACCACTGGACACTTTAAAAGGAGGCTGGTGCTTGGCATCATCGTTTCTCTTCTGTTAACCATGGTTATCTCTAAAGAAACATGTGCAGTCATCATTGCACTGCACAAAAATGGCCTAACAGGGAAGAGTATCGCAGCTAGAAAGATTGCACCTCAGTCAACAATCTATCGCATCATCAAGAACTTCAAGGAGAGAGGTTCCATTGTTGCCAAAAGGCTCCAGGGCGCCCAAGAAAGACCAGCAAGCACCAGGACCGTCTCTTAAAAGTGTTTCAGCTGCGGGATCGGGCTACCAGCAGTGCAGAGCTTGCTCAGGAATGGCAGCAGGCAGGTGTGAGTGCATCTGCACGCACTGTGAGGCGGAGACTCTTGGAGCAAGGCCTGGTCTCAAGGAGGGCAGCAAAGAAGCCACTTCTCTCCAGAAAAAACATCAGGGACAGACTGATATTCTGCAAAAGGTACAGGGAGTGGACTGCTGAGGACTGGGGTAAAGTCATTTTCTCTGATGAATCCCCTTTTCGATTGTTTGGGACATCTGGAAAACAGCAGTGAACAAGACGAGGTGAGCGCTACCACCAGTCTTGTCTCATGCCAACTGTAAAGCATCCTGAAACCATTCATGTGTAGGGTTGCTTCTCAGCCAAGGGAATCGGCTCTCTCACAGTCTTTGCCTAAAAACACAGCCATGAATAAAGAATGGTACCAGAATGTCCTCCGAGAGCAACTTCTCCCAACCGTCCAAGAGCAGTTTGGCGATCAACAATGCCTTTTCCAGCATGATGGAGCACCTTGCCATAAAGCAAAGGTGATAACTAAATGGCTCAGGGAACAAAACATAGAGATTTTGGGTCCATGGCCTGGAAACTCCCCAGATCTTAATCCCATTGAGAACTTGTGGTCAATCATCAAGAGACGGGTGGACAAACAAAAACCTACAAATTCTGACAAAATGCAAGCATTGATTGTGCAAGAATGGACTGCTATCAGTCAGGATTTGGTCCAGAAGTTGATTGAGAGCATGCCAGGGAGAATTGCAGAGGTCCTGAAGAAGAAGGGTCAACACTGCAAATATTGACTTGCTGCATTAACTCATTCTAACTGTGAATATAAGCTTTTGTTACTCATAATATGATTGCAATTATATTTCTGTATGTGATAAAAACATCTGACACACACACATAAAAACCAGAGGGCAGCAGATCATGTGAAAATATAATATTTGTGTCATTCTCAAAACTTTTGGCCATGACTGTACTATTATATGAGCACTGATATGACTAGTACTATTATATGAGCACCGATATGGACAGTTCTATTATATGAGCACTGATATGACCAGTACTATTATATGAGCACTGATATGACCAGTACTATTATATGAGCACTGATATGACCAATACTATTGTATGGTAGCTGACGTGGCTGGTTCTATGATATAAACACTGATTTTGTTATACAGTATGCACATTGATGTGACTGGTTATACTAGATGGGCAATAATATGGCTAGTACTTTTACATGAGCATATACTTGGTATTTACCATGCATGAAGCTTGGAGCAGGGATATCTCTTCGTACTGGAGGACCTTCCACTGGAGTCTTGGTGTCCTTATTAACAGCAACAAAGGCAGTGAGCGAGGAGATGACTCCAGACTCTAGACTGACCTCCAGGATCCTCTTCTTCCCATCCTCGGATCTAGAGTCCTTTCCACATTCCAGCTCAGAGATCAGAGACTTGGCTGCCAGTCTATGGATGGTGGGTCTGAGAAAAGAATGGGATTTAGTAGATGGGTGGATCTGTGATGGGTTTGCTGTCAGTGTGGTCATTGTGTACAGTGGTTTCAAGAAGAATCCATGCTCAAAATCAAAAAGCAATACAACAAGAAGTTATATCAGATAAAAAATCTTAGAAAAATATGTTTTCTTGATCACATTAAGGCTACTTTCACATGACAGTGTATTTTGCGGGCTCCGATCCGCATACTTTCCTGATAGGATGCAGACCCATTCATTTTAATGGGTCAGCAAAAAATGCTGACAGCAAATTGTGTGTTATCCGCATCCTTATGTCTGTTCCATAGCCCCGCCAAAAAAAATAGAACATGTCCTATTCTTGTCCGTTTTGAAGACAAGGATAGGCATTGTTACAGTGGATCCGCAAAAAAACCAGATGCCATACGGACCTCATCCGTTTTTTTTTTGCGGAGCCGCAATTTGTGGATCATCAAAACACAACGTTCGTGTGAAAGTAGCCTAAGAGAAAGAAAATAATCATACTCGGTATAGCAGGTATCATACCTTTTAACGCTTTCACTCCTGGAGGTTTTTTCATTTTTGCGTTTTCATTTTTCTTCTCTATTTTCCGTGAGCCATAACTTTTTTAAATTTTCATTCACACAGCTGTACGAGGGCTTATTTTTTTGCGGGACAAGTTGTACTTTTGAATGCAGCCATTAATTATGGCATAAAATGTAGTGGGAAGCGGTAAAATAAAATTACAATTCCTCCACCGTTTTACGGGTTTTTTTTCCCGCGGTGTTTGCGGCAAAACTGACCCATGCCCTTCATTCTCTGGGTCAGATCGATTACAACGATACCACATATGTATAGGTTTTTTATGTCTAAATAGTGAAAAAATAAATGTAAACTTTGAAAAAAAAATTTATTTTTCTTACATCGTCATATTCTGACCCCCATAACTTTTTTTTTTTTAATATTTTAAAAGTATGGACATTTTCGGTTGCGGTGATACCCATGATGTTTATATTTATTGTTATTTAGGTATTTATTTTTTAATTATACGGAAAGGGGAGTGATTTAAACTTTTATATTTTTTTATTTATTTTTAACCCTTTTTTTGTGTGATTATTTTAACCCTTTCAACCCCGAGCCGGTTTTCACCTTCCTGCCCAGGCCATTTTTTGCAAATCTGACATGTGTCACTTTATGTGGTAACTTTGGAACACTTTTACTTATCCAAGCCATTCTGAGATTGTTTTCTCGTCACATATTGTGCTTCACGACAGTAGTAAATTTGTGGCAAAATATTTTATTTATTAAAAAATACCAAATTTACCAAAAATTTGGAAAAATTTGCAAATTGCCAAATTTTAATTTCTCTACTTTCAAAATACATAGTAATACCTCCAAAAATAGTTATTATTTTACATTCCCCATATGTCTACTTTATGTTGGCATCATTTTATAAATGTCATTTTACTTTTTTAGGACATTAGAGGGCTTAGAAGTTTAGAAGCCATTTTTCAAATTTTCAACAAAATTTCCAAAACCATTTTTTTAAGCACCAATTCAAAGATAAAGTGATTTGGAGGGGCTTACGTAATGCAAACTAAAGCTGGGCGATATGGCCAAAAAAAAAACTCGATTTTTTTTAAAATTTTGGACGATTCACGATTTAAATCTCGATTTTCTTATGTTATTAAAAATATAAAAAAATAAATAAAAAAAGCCTACTGTGCCCCCACCAGACCTCACATCAGTCCACTATAGCCCCATCAGACCTCATATCAGCCCACTGTGCCCTCATCAGACCCCACATCAGCCCATATCAGACCTCAGATCAGCCCACTGTGCCCCATCAGACCTCACATCAGCCCATTGTGCCCCCATCAGACCTCAGATCAGCCCACTGTGCCCCCATCAGACCTCAGATCAGCCCACAGTGCCCCCATCAGACCTCAGATCAGCCCACAGTGCCCCCATCAGACCTCAGATCAGCCCACAGTGCCCCCATCAGACCTCAGATCAGCCCACTGTGCCCCCATCAGACCTCAGATCAGCCCATTGTGCCCATCAGACCTCAGATCAGCCCATTATGCCCCATCAGACCCCACATCAGCCCATTGTGCCCCATCAGACCCCACATCAGCCCATTGTGCCCCATCAGACCCCACATCAGCCCAGTGTGCCCCATCAGACCCCACATCAGCCCAGTGTGCCCCCATCAGACCTCAGATCAGCCCACAGTGCCCCAATCAGACCTCAAATCAGCCCACAGTAGTGCCCCCTTCAGACCTCAGATCAGCCCACAGTAGTGCCCCCTTGAGACCTCAGATTAGCCCACAGTAGTGCCCCCCTTGAAACCTCAGATTAGCCCACAGTAGTACCCCCTTCACCCTTCAGAACAGCCCACTAGGCCACCATAAGAATAAAATAAAAAAATCCCTTACCTGTCCTGCGCCGCGGCTCCGCTCCAGGTCCGGCGCTCCTCAGTCTTCTTCTCCTGGCGCTGCACTGTCACCTGACTGTGTGCAGCGTGAGGTCAGAGTGTGCGCACTATGTCCTGACGCTGTACGCGGTCAGGATAGTGCAGCGCGGCCCCAGAGAAGAAGAGGTGCGCTGGACACCGTAGCGGAGCCGCGGCGCAGGACAGTTGAGAGATTTTTTTTATTTTATCTGGCGGGCGCCATTTTAGGAAAATCGAGTTCACGATTTTCCTAAAAAATAAAATCGTGAGGCTTTCAATTGGCGAATTAATCGAATTAATTTGATTAATCGCCCAGCCCTAATGCAAACCACCCATAAATGACCCCATTTTAGAAACTACATCCCTCAAATTATAAAAAAACTGATGTTACAAACTTTGTTAACCCTTAAGGTGTTCCACAAGAATTAAAGGAAAATGGAGGTGAAATTTCTAAATTTCACTTTTTTGGTAGATTATTCATGTTAATAATAATGTTTTTTCTTGCAACACAGCAAGGGTTAACAGCAAACTAAACCTCAATATACATTACTCTGATTCTGCAGTTTACAGAAATACCCCATATGTGGTGGTAAACGTCTCTATGGGTTTGTGGCAGTGGTCAGAAGGAAAGGAGCGCCATATGGATTTTGAAGGCAGATTTTGCTAGAATGGTTTTTAGGCACCATTTTGTAATTGAGAGACCCTGACATACCCCTACAGTGGAAACCCTCAAAAAGTGACCCCATTTTGGAAACTACACCCTTCAAAGAATATATTAAGGGGGGCACTGGCCACTTTGACCCCCTAAGCGATTTACGGAATTTGGAAACACTTGGCTGTGAAAATGAAAAGTTTCATTTCTTCCAATAAAATGTTGCTTTAGCCCCAAATTTTTAATTTTCACAAGGGGTAACAGGAGAAAATCACCCCATAATTTGTTACCCATTTTCTCCTGAATACCGAAACACCCCATATGTGGTGGTAAACTGCTGTGGGGGCACATGGCAGGACTCAGAACAGAAGGAGCGCCATATGGATTTTGCAGCACAGATTTTGATGGATTGGTTTGCGGGAGCCATTGATTTTTATTTTTTTGAGTTATTGTCTTATGTGGGGGCTCATTTTTTGCGGGATGAGGTGACGTTTTCATTGGTACCATTTTGGGGTACATAAGGCTTGATCGCTTGGTATTACACTTTTTGTGAGTAAAGGTAAAAAAAATAGCTGTTTTGGCATAGTATTTTTTAATTTTTTTTTACAGAATTCACCTGAGGGGGCAAATCATGTGATATTTTTATAGAGCAGGTTGTTACGGACACATCGATACCCAATATGTCTACCATTTTTATTTTTGTTAAATTTTACACATTAGATTTATTTTTGAACAGAATAAAATATTTTTTTTTTGTCTTGCCATTTTCTGAGAGCCATATTTTTTTTATTTTTCTGGCGATTGTCTTAGATAGATTCTCATTTATTGCGGGACAAGACGACGGTTTGATTGGTACCATTTTGGGTTAAATACGCCTTTTTGATCGCCTGCTATTACACTTTTTTGTGAGGCAAGAGGGAAAAAATGGCTGTTTTGGCATAGTTTTAAAAAAGAAAATTTTTACAGCATTCACCTGGGAGGCCATCTCATGTAATATTTTTATAGAGCAGGTTGTTACGGACTCGGCGATACCCAATGTGTCTAACATTTTTATTTTTGGAAAGTTTTACACATTACATGCATTTTTGAACAAAATAAAATATTTTTTTTTGTGTTGCCATTTTCTGAGAGCCATATTTTTTTAAAATTTTTCGGGCGATTGTCTTAGGTAGGGTCTCATTTTTTGCAGGACAAGATGACGGTTTGATTGGTACTATTTTGGGGTAAATATGCCTTTTTGATCGCCTGCTATTACACTTTTTGTGAGGGTAGGTGACCAATAAATGGCTGTTTGGGCATAGTGTTTTTTAAAAAAATTTTTACAGCATTCACCTTAGGGGGGATATAATGTGATATTTTTATAGAGCAGGTTGTTACGGACGTGGCGATACCCAATATGTCTAACATTTTTATTTTTGTTAAGTTTTACACATTACATGCATTTTTGAACACAATAAAATCTTGTTTTTGTGTTGCTATTTTCTGAGAGACATATTTTTTTTATTTTTTGGGCGATTGTCTCAGGTAGGGTCTAAATTTCTACAGGATGAGATGATGGTTTGAATGGTACCATTTTGGGGTAAATACGCCTTTTTGATCGTGTGGTATTACACTTTTTGTGAGGCAAGGTGAAAAAAAATAGCTGTTTTGGCATAGTTTTTAAAAAATTTTTTTACAGCATTCGCCCGGGGGGCCATCTCATGTAATATTTTTATAGAGCAGGTTGTTATAGACGCGGCGATACCTAATATGTCTAACATTTTTATGTTTGTTAAGTTTTACACATTACATGCATTTTTGAACAAAATAAAATCTTTTTTTGTGTTGCTATTTTCTGAGAGACATATTTTTTTTATTTTTTGGGCGATTGTCTCAGGTAGGGTCTAAATTTCTGCGGGACGAGATGATGATTTGATTGGTACCATTTTGGGGTAAATACGCCTCTTTGATCGCCTGCTATTACACTTTTTGTGAGGGAAGGTGACCAAAAAATGGCTGTTTTGGCACAGTTTTTTTTGTTTTGTTTTTTTACTGCGTTTTTTTTTTTACTGGCCACACGGTTTTTGCGCATTTAGATGCCGTGATCTCACTTGATCATGGCATCTGATGCCTTTAGTTACCGCGATCAGCATTATTGCCGGTTGCAGTAAGTAGCCGCAGGTCTGCTGCATGTACGAGCGGGCGCCATGACAGCCTTCTCCAGCTTTGCCTCGGCCAGGTGACATTACGTTCATCAGTTACATGGCCTAGGTGCAGCTCATCCCTGACCTGCAATACAAAGCACAGCCACGATACAATGTACTATGCATGAGCTGAGAGAAGGCCATGGCACTACTGCGAGCGGTGGTGCCTTCTTAAACTGCTGATTATCGGATGATGTCTGACCCCCACCAATCAGATACTGATGACCTATCTTTTCCCACAATCCACTGGCAGATTGAATTATTTGGGTCACCCCATTGAATAAACTGTGGGTTTGTTCTGTTTGACTGTGAATTATCCTTGAATTACCTTTCAGCTTTCTCCACTTTAAGAGGGAAACGAATGGTGTTCTTCAAAAGCTCATCCTTAAAGTTGTACTGCAGGCAAACCTCACCCTCCGCTTCAGTCTCCACCTAAAAAGCGCAAAAGTAAGCTTCAATGACTCACCAAAATTACATAGTACAACATGTACATGGTCAAATGGTTGAGGGGTCTGAATACTTTCTATATAGTAAACCAATAAAAGGTGCGAAGAGGAGGCTTCTATTATGAAATGGGCATAGACTTACCCCTACCAAAGGGATTTTGCCAAAAATAAGCACTTCTTGTGTCATGAGAGGATTCACTCTTTAGACGTGATTGGCAAACGGTTATATATATATATTCTTATTTTGCCACTAACTATTACAAACAATGGTGAGAATTTTAAGAGTGGGATGTTTGGGATCTACAGCTTTGGACCCAATAATACCTACCTTTCCTTTCAGTTGGGCATACACAATGGACCTTTGTCCCTGAAAGATGGCGGTGGGGACCTTAGACAGGAGAATGGCTTCCATGCCAGAGGGAAGAGACCAAGTCAGTGAGACGTTCTTCACGGTCGGCTGTAAGGAACATTTCAGAGCCCGAAGAACCTAGTAGTTAAAAAAACAAACAAAAAAAAATAAGATGATTGGACTTCTTTATTGAACATGTTACTTGGGTTCACCTGCCTGTATGTGAAATTGTGCTATTTGGATCCGCCCTCAGTGCACTTAACTGATCATTTGCATATGGATTTAAAATATTTTTTTCTCCAAAATTAAGCAGACCCGATCACTGAAGTGAAAGATATCATTACATTCAGCTAGCCTAGCCTACAAGACACTGTGTCTGGTTTAACAGTGAATTTCCTGGTGACAGACTCCCTTTAATGACAAGTCAATATGAATGACATTACTGGGAGAAGGGGTGGGTTGTCATGAGGAAAGTATATAAGATACAGCATTAAAGGAGTGGTTTCATTTCAGCAAATTGCATTTATCATGTAGAGAAAGTTAATACCAGGCACTTACTAATGTATTGTTATTATCCATATTGCTGCCTGGATTCATTTTTCCATCACATTATACACTGCTTGTTTCCATGGTTACAACCACCCTGCAATCCAGCAATGATGGTCGTGCTTGCACACTATAGGTAAAAGCACTAGCCTGTGTGCGCTCCGACGGTCCCGGTCACCTGAGAGGCCGACTATTTTCCAATAGTGTGCAAGCACAACCACGACTGATAGATTACATGGTGGTTGTAACTAGAGTTGCACCAGGTATCAAAGTATTGATACCCAATTGATACTTTTAGACCCAGATCGATATGATACAGGGTCTTACTATTTAACAATACTAGCCCGCGCTGCTGCGCAGCCTAGTATCAGTTATAGAACTCATGCCATGTTCTCTTCACCATCACAGGGGAGAAGGAGGCAGTACCTCCCTCCCTCCCACTGTGTGCAGCTGCCACTGCCACCAATGGGGATATAGCAGGGAGGAGGAGGGGAGAGGCTGTGGCCTCTGTGCCACCAATGAATGTAAAACACATTAATTCAAGTATAGGCAGCGGATGCCGGCATCGCAGACCCAGCACCTGGCCTCAATAACTGAGCATGTGATCTGCTGAACCGCGGCAATTAACCCCTCAGGTTATCTTTCGCCCGCAGTGCACTCTCCCCCCAGTATTAGTATCATTGGTGGCGCAGTGGCCACAGGCTCCCCCCCACCAGTATTATAATCATTGGTGGCAGTGGCCACAGGGTCACCTCCTCTTCATTGGTGGTGCAGTGGGAGCTTCAGATCGGAACCGCAGAAGTAATAATCGTTGGGCTCCGATCGGTTACCATGGCAACCAGGACGCTACTGAAGCCCTGGCTGCCATGGTAAGCTTCCTTCTGCTGTGTGCACAAAGCCCAGGGCAGCAGGGAGAGTGTGAAGTCCTATTCACCCTAATAGAGCTCTATCAGGGTGAATAGGACAAGGGTTCTAGTCCCTAAAGTTAAAAAGAAACACCAAAATACTAAAAGTTTAAATCTCCCCTTTCCCAATTTTACATATAAAATGTACAAACAATAAAAAATAAACATATTACATATCACCATGCCTGAAAAAGTGCCAACTATTAAAATATTAAAAAATATCTCCTATGCTGTGAACGCCGTAACAGAAAAAAATCAAAACCGCACAATTCGCCATTTTTTGTCACCTTGTTCTATTATGGGCTGGATGTTTCATAAAATGGGGAATGCACACTGCTTTTTTGGCGTTTTATTTTTTCGCATGGTATCGAATGGTATTGAGTATCGCAATACTTGTTTATGGTATCCAAATGGAATTAAAATTTTGGTATCGTGACAACCCTAGTCATAACCATGGAAACAAGCTGTGTATAATGTAATGGAAAAATGAATCCAGCCAGCAAAGGAAGCAATATGGACAATCACAATACATTAGTAAGTGCCTTGTATTAACTTTCTCTACATGGTAAAAGGCAGTTGCTGAAGTGACACAACCCCTTTAAAGGGTTTCTGTCACCAGTTTTTTCAGTATGAATCAGGCTGACATTAGAGATGTGCTAATGTCACCTGATTCCAAATATATATGTGTTTTATTTACTGGTGCCCCCATTTTTATATAAAATGAACTTTTATTTTATGCTAATAAGGCTTCTAGGTGCAAAGGGCGTTACCTCTGCTCCTAGAGGCTCTGTTGATTGACAGGACCAGGCAGAGAAGAAACACTCCATTCACCATAGCTTTCAAGGACCGACCATGTGATCAGTCACATGGTTTAGGAGGAGACAGGCTATTTGTGTGATCCTAACCATGTGACTGATCACATGGTCATGACATCATTGAAGGTCCTTGCAAGCTATGGTGAATGGAGTGTTTCTTCTCTGCCTGCTCCTGTCAATCAACAGAGCCTCTAGGAGCAGAGGTAACACCCCTTGCACCTAGAATCCTTATTAGCATAAAATAAAAGTTCATTTTATATAAAAATGGGGGCACCAGTAAATAAAACAGATATATATTTGAAATCAGGTGACATTAGCACATCTCTAATGTCAGCCTGATTCATACCGAAAAAACTGGTGACAGAAACCCTTTAAAGGGAACCTGTCACCTCCTTTTCTGAAAATGAGCTGTTAACAGTACCTTAAAGTAGAGCCGAGTGTGATCCTAATGATGTTGTTGAAACTGAGAACTGCCGGATGAAAACGCTGAAAACTGAACTTTTAATCTTGCTGCACGGGCTTTCCGGTGTGGGCTTGAAGTCAAGGGGGCAGCGGCCTCCTTGCTTCAAGTCAAGAAAGCCACTCCCCACTTGCGCTTGACTGACAGCCCGGGTGCCGGGGATCGCAGAAATCTCGCGCATGCGCGTTGCGCGACTGAGTACTGCGCGATCCCGGCACCCGGCTCTTCATGTTGCCGGGGCTTCAGTACTCAGTGCGCATGCGCTGCCTTACTATGCGAGCTCCCAAGCGCGCTCGCATAGTAAGGCGGCGCATGCGCACTGAGTACTGAAGCGCCGGCAACATGAAGAGCCGGGTGCCGGGATCGCGCAGTACTCAGTCGCGCAACGCGCATGCGCGAGATTTCTGCGATCCCCGGCACCCGGGCTGTCAGTCAAGCGCAAGTGGGGAGTGGCTTTCTTGACTTGAAGCAAGGAGGCCGCTGCCCCCTTGACTTCAAGCCCACACCGGAAAGCCCGTGCAGCAAGATTAAAAGTTCAGTTTTCAGCGTTTTCATCCGGCAGTTCTCAGTTTCAACAACATCATTAGGATCACACTCGGCTCTACTTTAAGGTACTGTTAACGGCTCATTTTCAGAAAAGGAGGTGACAGGTTCCCTTTAAGCTTTAGTTAGTAGGAGCTCATCCATGGCGGACGGATGCAGACAGAGATTCCTTATCATCTGTTCCTTCCTCCTCATAGTTGCTGCTCAGAATTATGGACTCCTCATAAATCACAAGCTAAGTAATATTCTCTATTACTTGAGATTTATTGTATCTATTAGTATGACTGCCTCTTAAAATCAATTGCTTTAACCTATTTTTATCAACTTGACTCATAAAAGTAACCTTGTAAAACACACCTAACCTAATACTACTATTATATTTAGTTAACAATAAGATTCATTACACAATTACCATATTTCACATATTTCATCTTAACATTGGCTGGAATACCCTTTTAAGAGCTATTCCCTCAAAGGGTATGTAGACTTTTGCAACTGGTTTTGTATTCCTCTGTCCCCCGCTGTTTTGTGTGTACAGTTCCTATGTAGACCTGTTTGTCTATATAGCTGAGGATTACCAACCCTGTGTGTAGTCTGATCCTGCAGTCATGTATTACTCCCCTCTGTTTCTTGATAACCTACATGTAGCAGTAGAGGGGGCAGATGACGATGACATGACTGCAGAACTAATCTGTAACCGTAAAGACCTAGGTCTGCATACGAGCTGATCATACAAAACAAGTGAGTTAGTCCTAGGCCATGTGACTAATGAATGTGATGTCATTGACCTAGGAAGTAGCTGCAGCATTCATTGGAGCACCGCAGCCTTTTCCAACAGCTGATCAGTGGGGATGCCGGAAGTTGGATCCCTGCCAATCTGATATTAATGGCCTATCCTGAGGATAGGTCATCAATATTAAAATCTTGACAACCCCCTTACAATGCATTTGTATGGGAAGCTCAATAGTCTAGTAGCATTGTGGTCCTGGGAAGTCTGACTAGGATGAACATCTACAATTCACTCCAGCACTTCATTTGGACGTCCATCAGCAAAGGGGTATAATGTGAACAGTGAAATGATGAATGTTGTACCCCGATATGATCCTTACTTGGAACATCGAGAAAGAAGCCCGAACCGAGAAGGCCAGCACTCACCTTGGTTTGCATTCTGTCTTTGCCGGTGATGAACTCAAATGTTCCACTGCCTGCTCGGGCCATACCTTTGATGAGGGATGTGGAGGCGCCCTCACCGATCCCAAATGCGAAGCATCTACACAGAAGTCAAGAATATCAAGGTCACAATGTGATATGTGATATATAATTAAGCCATACAAAAAGTGAGTAATAAGTAACTGGTATGTGGACCTTAACGGTTCCTTATATTCACAACTGAAGGAACAGAAAGTCAGAAATGACCAATCATAGATAAAACATCATATAACTATTAGGCCTTCATGATGAATCAACTGTCAACTAAACCTACCCACCAGGAGGTAGTGGGTTGAATACTAGGACCTATGTGGTGAATACACCAGAGAATGGCTGCCAGTCATGCTAACCTCAACCCAGCAGATAAAGCATAAACAGGAGGTCCTCACAAATGAGGTGAATATTTTTTCTGAGAAGGTTTCCTGATCTGTGTTTCATAAAACTTTGGTGATCCATGGAACGTGGTTATAATGTTGATGTAAGACGGCAGCCACAAGAGATGTTACTTTTATTCTAAGGAATTTAGGATTTCTGCCTGGTCAATGATGCTACAGTATGTGTTAGGTCAGGCAAAGCATTCAACAAATCTGTGTGAGAAGACAGCAAAGGCTGAGCAACATGAAATGTCTTGGCCATCACCTGACTAGGCTTATCTGAGGTGGGAGTAAGCCGAAGGGGTTCAATGAGTTGGGTAAAAAAAAAAATCCATGGTTACTCAATGGCACAAATATTAGGGATATGTCAGTGTATTAGGGATAGAACAGGTTGGGACTGGCACAATAACACAGTAGGATTGTTGATATTACCTGTGATTATTAGAATTTTTCTGGACTTCATCAATCACTTGTTTTGTGTTCCCGACCTCTCCATCCGTGAAGAGAAAAAGCTTAAAGACCATAAATTGAAAGAGTTTAAATGTGTCACATAATCTACATTTAAACTACTCCTCAAAATAAAACAAACATTCTCCCACAGATTATGGTAATTTGGTGTCCTTACTAATGCAAAATGAAAAGGGAACAAACAAGATAAGAAGAGATCTCACTTTACTCTACCCTCGTACAACAATGTTCGCAAGTACAGCAAAAGAAGACAATTTCTAATCTTGGTGGGGATGGGAGTTTTGTAGTAACGGAACTGATCATTTAAAGACTTTAGAGGTTATGTACACCTTTGGGGGCAATTATTTAATGACTGCATTGTACTCATTTTGAGCTAAAAATATATTTTTTAAATTGATATTTATTAAAAATATGGCGTCCTTTTTTCTGTACAGAGCTGACATGCTCTAGTAGCACCCTTTTAGATTTTCAGTCTTTTCGGTCAGAGCAGGAGCTGATGGGCTCCTTATTTCTGCTCTCTGACATTATAAACACTCATTATAGCTCAGTACTTATCTTACTGATGAGAATGTGGCTTAAATAAGTGATTATGACCTCTCAGTAGTTTAAAGATAATGTTTATAGATGACCGGCACAAAACGAAAGTACCAGTCACACAGCTAGAAAAACAGTTAAAGGGTTTCTGTCACCAGATCTGGGCATATTAAACAGGATGACATTTGCAATGTGCAAATGTCACCTGATGCCCAATCTGGTATTAATTTTTTTATTGGTGCCCCCGTTTTTGATAAAAATGATGTTTTATTTTATGCTAATTAGGCTTACTAGGTGCAAGGGGCGGTTACCCTGCACCTAGTAAGCTCCGTTTGCCCACCTGCGGTCACGCCTACCTTGTCTTGATTGACAGGGCCAGGCAGCTTGTTCGATCCTCTGCCGGCCCTGTGCGCGATTCAAATCCCGCGCCTGCGCC
>ONZH01024542.1:0-31693 GCA_900303285.1 Rhinella marina | reverse complement strand
TTATATCGCCCACTCCAGACACATTAGCTGCAGCATTGAGCACATCTTTTAGGAGGCAGCGCTAACTATGAAGGGGCATATATCTAAGGGGACTTTCTTTCACACTAGTGCATTTGCCTGATACAAATGGGAGAACGGCCAGCCCCTTTAACAAAAACAGAGGATGGCACTAATCCGACCACAACACTGGCAATTGGCAGGACAGATACTGCAGAACAGCCTGCCGGATCACCGCCACATATGTGAAAGTAGCCTAAGGCAAATTACTGTGAAGGGTCACATATCTGAGAATATACCTTCACTTGTTTGAGTGGAGTTAGAGGCGTGGCCTAGCATGAAAGAAAATTGCTGCAGCGCACTACGCACACCCATGTTGTCCTTCTATACAGTTTTCATTATTGGCACTGGTATATATACAATACAGTAAGGCTTCATTAACACTACCGTATGTGAATGGGGCCGTATCTATCCTCAAAATTGCGGATAGATACAGCCCCATTGACTTCTATGGGGCCGGGAGCCATGGCTCCTTTGCAGCATGCTCTATAGTTGTCCGTGCGCACGGATAACTATAAGCATTTTCAATGGGGCCGCCGGGCGTGTGTTCCGTGCGCTCGGAACACATGCCGGGCGGCCCCATTGAAAATGCTTATAGTTGTCCTTGCGCATGGACAACTATAGAGCATGCTGCAAAGGAGCCACGGCATGGAGCTAGCTCCGTGCCGCGGCTCCCGGCCCCATTGAAATGAATGGGGCGGTATGTATCCGCAAATTTGCGGATACATACGGCCCCATTCATACGGTCGTGTGAATGGGGCCTAAACTAATTTTTTAACATGTTTTTACTTTTCAAATATTTTATTACTCACCCTCTCGTATCTCCTCCCGGATATGACTCAGCCGCTCTGGGCACTTTAACTTCAAATCCGACCATTTACGTTGGACCTGGCCTGGGGTCCGTACAATTTGAAAATGATGGCGCAGACCTCGAATCACCTGCTCCACAATTTCCTTTTTTTGTTGATGCGGGTGTTGGTGGGTGCCATCATACTTCAGCCTGTCCATCTTACTAACTATATATTTCAGCTCCTCAGAGCTGAATGCAGAGGAACGCCTACGATTGCCTGCCATCTTCCTCTGAGGACTGTGCGCCGTGGCGTAGCGTCGTGCGTGTATTCGCAAAACTGTAATTCGTACGCAACAGCGTACAGAGTAAAGCGTATAGTAGCGTACAGTAGCAATAGCGTACGCTTTATCGGACAAGGTCATGTCGCTCCTTACACTGTCTCTGCCTGCTCCATGCATGCTTCCCCTGGTCTTCCCTATCCATTTACGTTGTGTTTTCATCACTGTCAGAGGTTTTCAGGTGTTTAGGCAACCTTGCCTGCAACGAACTTTGGTCCCCTGCAAAAATATTCGTATCTCCCATTGACTTCAATGGGATTTGTTTTTACGTACGAATATACGAATATTCGGAAAAATTCGTTCCGAGTACCGAGCACACGAATATTTTAGTATTCGCTCATCTTTATTCACAATGTTTAATGTTTCACATTAACTATTCAAAAGAACAATTATGAGTGAATATCTTTTACTCATTTGTAAACATCCAATTAAGAAGTAGGAGCATTGGAGTGCCAATGAATAGCTTTTTAAGCACATAGCCTCTGAAAGTAGGAAACCTGGTGTTTTTGACAACCGATATGGACAAAAGTGAATCTAGAGAAAGTTCCATGTGAAACATGGAAGAAATTACATCTCTTTCTAGATACCAAAAGGTCAAATGATGAGGCATATCCAAATAATGTGGTATAAAGACAAACCAGGTGCATCATAGTGCCAGCGTAGAATTGTCATGTTTAGTTTATGGAAAAACTTGGGGTAGGTAACACATCTATAGTAAAAGGTAGAGATGAGGGAATCTATTTGCCGCTTCATAGATTCGTATCGAATCCTGGGATTTTTCAGCTGCGAAGCGAATCCGAATATTAGATGATTTGCTTCGCTTTTGTACGCATCGCTACGTAGTTTGTCCGCTAAATTATACACTATTCTACGTATAATTTAGTTACTCTATACGCTGTTGCGCAGACTCCTCCCTGGTAGTTACTCTACACGCTGTTGTTGTTTGGTTCAACGTGGAGCGGGGAGACGGTGGAGGAATTGTATGTTAACCGCCGTTCGGTTAAGCGGATGTATCTTCCGCCCGTACGCCACAATCTACATGCAGTTGATTACGTGGAGTATACCCCCATGAAGAGCCTCCAAGGCCCCTTTGCTACTGGGGTGAAAGTCTTAAAGCGACCACCTACGCCTGCAGCGTCCCCGGAAGACTGGAGTGAGGAGGCCCAGGCCACAGAAGAGGCTTGTGACATTGAGACCTTGAGATCTAAAGAGAAATCTCAAGGTCAGGATCAGCCGGAACCTCTGATTCCTGATTTGCCGCCACCGATACCACCGATCCTTCAAGTGGGACAGATGACCACGAACATTTTTGTGTACCATCCAACTGTGGTACAGTACCACTACCAACTGCCATGCCCATGGCAGTTGCAGGCCGCACATTCCGCCGCTCGTGGAAGAGCGTTACCATTACCATTACAGCCGGAGATTCTGTCACCTGGTATGCCGGCAGGAGGATCTGGCCACTACAGAGTGATGGGCAGGGCTCAAGTTACCACTAACTTTGCCAGTGTGACAGCCCAGTCACCAAGAAGACCATCCTTGAGAGGTCGGCGGGGCTCTGCTGCCGCAGCTAGGGCCGCTTTCATGATAAGGCAGGAGCGCCCTCTCATGTCCTTTAGCTCCAGCAGCAGTGAGGAGGACCTGCTGGCCTTTAAGTAATTCCAGCAGTTTTTATGGGAGCCACAACATGGACTTATCCTGAAGAGTGGGCACTAGTTGGCCCTTGTTTTTAGTTTTGTTGCCCCACGTTTGTCCTCACCCAGATGGCCATGGAATGTTAGGACTCCCCCCATCAAAAAAAAGTTTTTTTTTATCCAAGTTGCACATACGTGCACCTGATCCCTTTTTCCCCCCTTTTCAGGTAATTTGGGAGCCCCTCAAAAGTGGGTTTTTTAAAGGGAACCTTTGCTGCTATTTTTTTACCCATTTGGATTACAATTTTGCCTATGTGGATTACAAATTGCGACTGAGTTTGTGACTCTGCTCCAGTTCTATGAAAAGCGTCAGAAGAAAAGAGACTCAAAGGGAACCTGTCATCTCCGAAACACCCCCTGAACTAGAGTAAGCGGTGTATAGTATAAGTTATGCTGAATCCGAATATGTAAGTTTTATCTTCATACTCACTTCCATTCCGACGCTGTGCTCCCACAAACCTGCAGTAAAATGCATTGAGAGGACTCTTCTTTGAGTCCTCTCCATTATGTGAGTGAGCACTGGAGTCCACTGAGTGCATTTTACTGCTGGTTTGTCAGAGCACAGCGTCAGAATGCAAGTGAGTACTAAGATAAAAATTACATATTCGGATTCAGCATCACTTGCACTATACACCGCTTACTCTAGTTCATGGGGTGTTTCGGAGATAACAGGTTCCCTTTAAACGTGTCCGTGAGCATACTAGGTAGTTGATATTTAAAATGTTTATATTATACTTATAATAATGTATTTGCACAATTTACCATATATATGTCTCGATTATTCGCTCTGCCTCTGAGGAGTGCACGCCGCGGCCTCTCCTTGTACGTGCCTGCGTATTACGTAATCGCTTAGACAATAGTACGCTGAGATTCGTAGGCTATTTGTACGCTCATGCGTACGTCTTCTTAGAAGTTGCGTACATTTTTTAAATGAACGATCGTTATTAGTGAGCGAATGTTCGCCAATAGCATATAATAAAGTATATTTTGTACCCAAATACAACGAATCTATTCGTCGAATATACAAATTTTAGGAAAAGTTCGTCGAATGTTCGGCGAATAATTTTTTTAATGATTCGCTCATCTCTAGTAAAAGGTATTGATTCTTCATCTACAACATGAATATGGATATACATATCCATATACAACATATACATGTAGTCAGTAAATTTCCTTTTGAAAAATATGTGGCCATGTCCTTTTTTCATTCACAGGACCCTGAACTACACATATTCATGGATATGCCCTACATTTCAACAGTACCTTTTCTGCCCTGCAGTAATATTAGTTATTTTAGAACTCTCACAGAGAATGAATGTTCATTCATGTTCCAAATAAAAAATTTAATTAAGCAAAATTTCTGTTTTACACTGTTTTTCTCATGGTCATTTGATGACTAAATATATTCAAAATATTATATATTATAAATTCAAGATTTGAACAGAATACATATCAGAGAAGTTCAACAAAGGGCAAAAAAGAAAGAAATCCAAAGCTATTAAGTCATATTGAAGTTCAAGAAAGCTGTATGTTTCCGTTAGCTGCCAAGAGAACAAATCCTTAGCAAAGAAATACAGAGCACTGTGTCCAAAACACCATGAAAAATGTATGGTTGCTAGAAGCTTTAATAACATAAATTTTATCTGTTTGCTATAAAATTGATCACTTTGAAAAAACAAAATAACCCTAATGTCTCCTCCACCTGAAACAACTCTCTTTATATTGGCTGTAGTATTACTTATAGTCATCCATATGCTATAGCCCAAAGACTCTGATCTGGCTCCTGTTGGGTTGATTTGAGCAGGGTTACCTCTTCTATGAATTTCATATGCCCTAATAGAGCAACAGATCTGTGGTATAAGACAACCCTGTAACAAACCACCGATGACATATATATGACAGGAGGTATAAGTGCTTAAAGCCTGTATTATTGCATGTATAGGCCACAGGTTTTAGTTAGCTACCTGCATGATCAGGCAGCTAAATGCAAGGTACCCAGCAGTCACAGACTCTGCCTCTTCACTGGTGCCTCTATTAGTCATGGTAGTTATTTGACTGACTTATATATTTTATTTATGATGGACTTATATATTTTTTCAACAGTTTTAATTATTGTATGTAACTATGGTCACTAGAATAATTGGCCAAGAGAATCCCACCGACACTTAAGGTGTCCGCCACACCAGCCGGCATGGCGGACACCTCAAGTGCTGGTGGGATTCTCTTGGCCAATTGTGATACTCTGATCTCCTCTGGAGTGGCCGGTGGTTCGGGGTACTCGCTACCAAACACCATCTCTCCCCACTTTGGTCGCAGTTGTTTCGCCATGCTGTTGTATCTTTTTCACCGCTGGCTTGAACTGGAGAGGAGGGTGGAGTAATGAGGGAGGAGTTTTCACTCCCTATATTTGCAAATAGATAGTTCCCGGTGGACCGGGCTGGTTTTTCCCGATTCTCAGGGGGGCGTATCTTCACTTTTACCGCTCTTGATGGGGCGTATCGTCATTCTCCAACTTCTGGGGGCCAGGGGCAAGGAGAATGCGTACGTAGCATATGTAGCATTAAAAAAATTTTTAAGAACATTTATGAATTGTACAAAGCGAATCTGAATAAATCCGGATTCGCTTCAGAGTAGGAAATAAGGAGAATTTGTAACGAATATACGAAGCGGTGAATAGATTCGCTCATCTCTATTGGTCACAGACTCCCTTTAAGTACAATGGAAACAAAAATAATTGCTAGCCTAAAAATTCTAAAGCAAGAAATAAAAATAGTTATAACTGTGAAACAAAGTTATACTAAAAAAGCTAAAGCGCATATAGTCCTGAAGACACAAAATACCCCAGGAATTTATTTTCTTAGGAATTACTTACTAATTTTGTAAACTGTACAAATGATATCCACCCAAGCTTTAGAGAAAAACATTTTGTTAGCATTTACTGTATGTTCTGACTTCAAAGGGCAGTAGAGGAGGTCATTGCTAGATATTCCTCTTCAAAATATGTGTTTAATAAGAGTCTGTAAAACAAACAAGTCATTAATTCTGTTAAAGCATGAAAGAACAAAACATTTGGTATATGCAAATTGTAATACATTTTTTTGCTTCTTTTGTGGTTTAGCTATAATTTCTTTTAATGTCAGTTGCCCGGCAATTTTTTTTATGAAGTAAGAAGAACTATGTTAAACAGAATAAGCCTTTTTTTAATTCAAATTTTTTTTTCATTTGCTGTTTGGAACAGCTTTCCTTGTTTGATAAAGCAGCCTATACATTCACATAATTCATGTCACTGGTGATGGATTCATGTTAATGCATTATTTATGCAAATGTACATCTAAGAAAGCCAGGGCCTGTAAATTCACATTCTTTTGTGCTTAATCCTTGAGCCAACACATAAGTGTTCTGTACTTATTATTTATCACATAGATATGAAAAAATAATATTCTGATTGTCATGATTACTTTCAGCAAACAGCATAGAAGACAATGTACAATATCTTTTAAATAAATGTATGTATATATATATATATATATATATATATATATATATATAATCAAGTCCTCAGCCGCTGGCACGCCATTTTCTAATTTTTAGCTGTGCTGTTCACATTGCTCAGTATGTGTGTGTGTGTGTGTGTGTGTATATATATATATATATATATATATATATATATATATATATATATATATATTATCTATCAGGAAGATGGGGGTGACACAATAAATAGTTGATTGTTATGTGATGCGGTCCAGCCATATTTTTACCAAAAGGAGTGGTGTAGGCCGATCTGTGTTTGCTACTGCTTTGGGTGTGGATATTACCATCAGAATATTTCATATTTCAAAATGAGCTCAGGTCTGAAGAATAAGATTTGGGGGGGGGGGGGGGGTTACTAGGGGAAGAGTCAATTTAGGAAGCATGATAAGGCTGCCCAAAAAGAGGTGCTTTTAAGGCATGTTTGAAGGTAGGGAATTTACCTGATATTGCATGTCAGAGCATTCCAGAGAGTAGGTGTAGTTCGCAAACAATTTTGAAGACAGGTGTGAGAGGTACAAATTATGGAGTATGTTAATCTTACTGGCAGAATGGAGAGCATGAGTAGTATGATAGACATAAATGTGGGAAGAGATATATGGAGGTGTAGCACTGTAGAAAGCATTGTGGGTGTGTCAGCACAGTAGGTAAGAAACACATACATAGTGAGCACTGACTAAAACCCAATCAGCTTTCCCTGCCTACTTACAGTGCAAGCCCCAAGTGGTAAGTTCACAACTAGTTGACGTTCCCTGTTCTGCTAAGTGCAAGACAGACACAGAAACGCAACCACACAAAGAAGAGTCATATGGAAATAGGTAAAAAACGGGAGAACAATACAGCATAAAATCAGAGAATGCACGGTAGTCAAGATAGCCAAGCCAAAGTCAGACCCAGACAGGTATTGCGGTACACAATCCCAAGACAGTGGAAGATCAGAAGCAAGCTGAGATCAATACACTTAGCAATCCAAAACACTCAAAACAGACAGAACCAGAAGCACAGCAGGGGACTAAACCTATAACTGGCAAGGGTGAATTGCCAGCAAGGAATTTAAAATAGATCACCAAGTCCCAGGATCATAAATTGATAGGTCCATGACTCAGTGCTCCATTAGTCAGACACTGCACTGCTAGTTGTCCTCTAGCACACACCCGCTGTGAGAGAAACACATAATTGCATCCTGTTGCTAAGGATGCTGTTGCATCACTAGGGGGCATGGCTCCATAGCACGTCTCTCCCCTTGTGGTCCCGCCGAAGCTGGAGATCTCGCTGTTTGAGCCCAGACAGGTAAATTAGTGACAGGGTCATGGTGAGACGTTTTAACTGAATTCTGTGGTGGATGGGCAATCAGTGCAGTGACTGGCACAGGCCTGGAACAGCAGGTGGACAGATAGGTTGTGGCAAAGAGTAAATTCTGGAGATGTTCTTGAGGTGCGGACAATTATATATACAGGGTGGGCCATTTATATGGATACACCTAAATAAAATGGTAATGGTTGGTGAAATTAACTTCCTGTTTGTGGCACATTAGTATATGGGAGGGGGGAAATTTTTCAAGATGGGTGGTGACCATTGCGACCATGTTGAAGTAGGCCATTTTGGATCCAACTTTAGTTTTTTCAATGGGAAGAGGGTCATGTGATACATCAAACTTATTGAGAATTTCGCAAGAAAAACAATGGTGTAACTTTATTCTTTCATGAGTTATTTACAAGTTTCTGACCACTTATAAAATGTGTTTAAAGTGCTGCCCATTGTGTTGGATTGTCAATGCCCACTCCCACTCTTCACACACTGATAGCAACACCGCAGAAGAAATGCTAGCACAGGCTTCCAGTATCCATAGTTTCAGGTGCTGCACATCTCGTATCTTCACAGCATAGACAATCGCCTTCAGATGTCCCCAAAGAAAAAAGTCAAAGGGGGTCATATCGGGAGACCTTGGGGGCCATTCAACTGGCCCACGACGACCAATCCACTTTCCAGGAAACTGTTCATCTAGGAATGCTTGAACCTGACTAGAGATGAGCGAGCACTAAAATGCTCGGGTGCTCGTTATTCGAGTTGAATTTTTCCCGAAGCTCGGGTGCTCGTTTTCGAATAACGAACCCCATTGAAGTCAATGGGAGACTCAAGCATTTTTTGCAGGGGACCAAGGCTCTGCCTAGGGAAGGCTGGGTGAAAACCTGGAAACTAGTGATGAGCGACTCGAAGCGGCAATATTCGTGATTCGCACGAATATTGCCCGCTTCGGCTTGGCTCGGCTCGTGATACCGAGGCAGCGCGGACTCGTGAATATCCGTGAGTCACTGCCCGTTTGAAATGCCCGCTTTTTGCAGCCAATCAGCATGAAAGGGAAGGCTTTGGGAACGCCTGCTGTGATGTACCAGCCCCTATACCTCCCCAGCAGTGATTGGCTGGCAGTAACATGTGACCTTACTTTACATAAGGTAGGGACCTGCAGCACCAGCCTCATTGTGCTTTTGGAAGGACAAGAGAGAGACAGTGTTAGCTAGTGTAGTGTGTGCAGCAAGGAGTTAGGAGTTAGGTTAGGAAGCCCCAACAGTCTTTTTAAAGACTATTTATTCTCTGAAGAACAGTATACAGTATGTGCTGTAAGCCTGTATTCTGTGCAGAGCTGTGCCTTATACACCTTGTCCATCCACATAGCTCAAACTATACATCTCTAAACAGATATATTCCTGTGCATGACTGTGCTGAGAGAAGGGAATATTACATCAGCCATCTATATACCTCAGTCTATAGATTCCGTATTGATCTGTAGATTCCAGTGTGATATACAAATACTGCATGCTATTTCTTGATAGATCTGAAGATAATTTTACCTAGATATCAATATATCTTTATTGTCCAGTGCATTTTAGTGCTCTCTGTAATGCACAGTGCTGCGACAAGGGAATATATTTCATCAGCCTTCTATATACCTCACAGTCTATAGATTCCGTATTGATCTGTAGATTCCAGTGTGATATACAAATACTGCGTGCTATTTCTTGATAGATCTGAAGATAATTTTACCTAGATATCAATATATCTATATTGGCCAGTGCATTTTAGTGCTCTCTGTAGTACACGGTGCTGCGACTAGGGAATATATTACATCAGCCTTCTATATACCTCACAGTCTATAGATTCCGTATTGATCTGTAGATTCCAGTGTGATATACAAATACTGCGTGATATTTCTTGATAGATCTGAAGATAATTTTACCTAGATATCAATATATCTATATTGGCCAGTGCATTTTAGTGCTCTCTGTAATGCACGGTGCTGCGACAAGGGAATATATTTCATCAGCCTTCTATATACCTCACAGTCTATAGATTCCGTATTGATCTGCAGATTCCAGTGTGATATACAAATACTGCGTGCTATTTCTTGATAGATCTGAAGATAATTTTACCTAGATATCAATATATCTATATTGGCCAGTGCATTTTAGTGCTCTCTGTGATACACTGTGCTGCGACAAGGGAATATATTTCATCAGCCTTCTATATACCTCACAGTCTATAGATTCCGTATTGAATCTTTACAATTATAATAATATAATACTGCTACTGTGCACATGGAGAACCCCAGGGTCGGGGGGAGAGGGGGAAGAGCTGGGAGAGGTGGAAGAGGTGGTCGTGGAGGGAGAAGTGGGAATCGTGGTGGTGCTGTGGTCAGCGGTGATGACCGTGGTGTGCATGGTGACACAGTGCCGGCTGCTGTGGGTACAGTGGATACACGTAAGGTCAGGATGCCTGGTCAACTCCAGAAGTTGGTAGGGCAGCATCCTACAACTCTGACAGACCCCAAACAACAACAGGAGGTGGTTCAGTGGATTGCAGAGAGCACGTCCAGCCACGTTTCGTCTGCCCCCTCATCCAGCCAGTCGACTTCTCTGAGCCAGGGTGTCTGTCCTCCAACTCGCCCTCCTTCTCCCCAGCCAGAACCCTCTAGGGGTATGTCCCACAGACAAAATTTATCCATGGAACTCTTCAGCCACCACTTCCCTGATGTGCAAGTGGACTAGCTGCTATGCCCTGATTCTCAGGACCTTTTGCTGTCTCCGGGTTATGAGAGTGGGGAGTTAGCAGTGGCGTCTGAGGAGCTGGTGGAAGATGATGACGAGACACTGTTGTCGGAGGTAGTTGTCAGGGACGTCACTGTGGAGTCTGTGGAAGACCTGGGGGATGATGAGGGGACAGATCCTACTTGGGTGGATGAGGCAACTGGAGGCAGTGGTTTAGACTGTGAGACGACATCAGCACCACAAGCTGTTGAGAGAGCCAGAGGACTGCGACGAGGGAGAAGCCAGGGCTGAGTCACTACTTCCCCAAGTGCTCCTAGAGGTCACGCTCCAGCTCGTACTATGCGCCACTCCTTAGTTTGGGAGTACTTTAAGGATGATGAGGCCGATCCTCGTTTGGCGGTGTGCAAGCTGTGCCACACGTCAATGAGCAGGGGTTCAAAACGCAACAACCTGACCACTAGTAGCCTGTGCAAACATTTGGAGAGAAAACACCCCACCAAATGGTTTGCACTTCTGTCAGCTGGTGACGTTGACACAGTTAGTCCAGCAACTGTGTCTCGTCCAAGCCAGGACGTTGCAGCCTCCAGCCCCGAAAGGACCCCTCCAGCTCCATCTCCCTCCCTCTCCTCCACTCATGTGTCCCAGTGCGGCGTTCAACTGCCTCTACCGCAGACATTTGAACGCAAGTACGCAGCCGCCCACCCCCATGCGCAAGCTCTAAATGTGCACATCGCCAAGCTGATTAGTTTGGAAATGTTGCTGTACAGGCTTGTGGAGACAGAATCCTTCCGCAACCTTATGGAGGCGGCAGCCCCCCGTTACTCTGTCCCGAGCCGACACTATTTTGCCCGATGTGCCGTCCCCGCCCTGCACCGGCATGTGTCTGAGAACATCGCCCATGCTCTCAAAAACGCGGTTTGTGGTAAAGTCCACATGACCACAGATACGTGGACGAGTACCGGTGGCCAGGGACATTACATCTCCCTCATGGCACATTGGGTCAATCTGGTGGAGGCTGGGACAGAGACCGATCGTGGGGCTGCACATGTGCTACCCACACCACGAATTGAGGGACATAGTTCCGTCTGTGTGTTTCCGGCACATTATGCCTCCACCTCCTCCTCCACCTCCTCCTCCTCCAAAGTGGCAGTGATGCCCCAATCATCAAGTCTCATTTCTTCGATGGCCAGCAGTTTCAGCACTGTGGTAGGGAAGCGGCAGCAGGCAGTCCTGAAACTGCTGAGCCTGGGGGATAAGAGGCACACGGCTGAAGAGCTCTTACAGGGCATCAGGGGGCAGACCAATGTGTGGCTGGCGCCGCTGAACCTTCAGCCAGGAATGGTGGTCTGCGATAATGGGCGTAACCTGGTGGCGGCTCTGCATCTTGGTGGGCTGACTCACGTGCCATGCATGGCCCATGTGCTCAACTTGGTGGTCCAGCGGTTCCTCAAGACCTACCCCCAGTTGAGTGAGTTGCGCACCAAGGTGCGGCGCATATGCGCCCATTTTCGCAAGTCCACCACCGATGCCGCGACCCTCAGGACTGTGCAAGGGCGGCTACAACTCCCTGTTCACCGGCTGCTGTGTGACGTTCCCACGCGTTGGAATTCGACGTTACACATGCTAGCCAGGGTGTACCAACAACGCAGGGCAGTTGTAGACTGCCAGCTGATCCCCCGAGGTGGTAGTCAGGCCAGTCAGCTTCCTCATGTCTATGCTGAGGAGTGGACATGGATGGCTGGCATCTGCCAGGTCTTAGGTCCCTTTGAGGAGGCAACAGAGATGGTCAGTGGTGATGCACACATCATCAGTGTCACCATCCCTCTGTTATGCCTCATCCAGAACTCCTTGAGGAACCTAAGATCTGAGGATTCAGCAGTGTCACAGGAGGTGGGGGAAGACAGTGACATTGAGAGCACCCTGTTGTCAGTTTCGCAGCGCGAAACTGAGGAGGTGGAGGAGGCTGAGGAGTAGGAAGAAACTCTTGGGCACCATTCATCAGGGGGTGATTCCATGCTACCTGTTGAGCGGGTATGGGCTTTGGAGGATGAATTGGGGTCGGAGGAAGGGGGGGGGGAGGAGATGGAGAGTCCGCTAAGTGAGGAGGTTGAAGGCTTGCGTGTTGGCACAGTAGGGCACATGGCAGACTTTATGCTTGGCTGTCTTTGTCGTGATTCCCGGGTCAAGAGGATACTGTCCACCAATGACTATTGGGTGTACACCCTCCTTGACCCACGCTACAAGGACAACTTTGCCCAACTTATACCCGTGGAGGAAAGGAGCACCCGAGTCACTTTCTACCACAAGGCCCTGGTTCAGAATCTGCTACAGGCCTTTCCAGACCAGTCGAGCAACAGGGGGCGGACTGCAGTGGCCGAAGTTGGAGAGGAGAGGAGGGGGAAAGTCAGTGTAGGCGCCAAGGGCATGGGTACACTATTCCATGCTTTTGCCAAGTTTCTTAAACCCCAGCAAGACAGTACGACACAGCCACAGGGCAGGCAGAGCAGGGCGGAACAGTACCGCAAGATGGTGAGGGAGTATGTCGCGGACTAGACCAACGTCCTGACCGATAACACCACGCCATATAATTACTGGCTGGCCAAGCTGGACAGGTGGACAGAACTTGCGCAGTACGCTCTTGAGGTGCTTGCCTGCCCTGCTGCAAGTGTACTGTCTGAAAGGGTTTTTAGTGCCGCCGGGGGTATCATTACGGACAAACGGACGCGCCTGTCCACCGACAACGCCGACATTCTCACGTTCATCAAGATGAACAGGTCATGGATATCCCCCCAGTTCTCATCCCCACCTCAGGCTACCTCCTAAATTGCTTGCTTTCCTCCTCCTCCTCTTCATCTGAGTTGCATATGCAACAATTTTTCAGGAAAGTAATCCGGCTTCCTACAAAAAATTTTTCAGGAAAGTCATCCGTCTTTCTACTAACAATTTTTCAGGAAAGTCATCCGTCTTTCTAATAACAATTTTTCAGGAAAGTCATTGCGCTTTCTAAAAACAATTTTTCTGGAAAGTCATCGCGCTTTCAAAAAAACATTTTTCTGGAAAGTCATAGCGCTTTCTCAAAAAAAATTTTCAGGAAAGTCATCCGGCTTTCTAAAAACAATTTTTCAGGAGTCATGCGGCTTTGTAACCAAATTTTTTATGAAAGGCCATGGGGTTCTATACACACAGTGCTGACTGAAGCCCATCAGCCTTTCTAAACACAATGCCCACTGCCTCTCCCAAGCGGTTGTGGTGCTGATGTTGCCTCACACTTAAAATTGATCTGTTCTGCTCTCTTCCTCGGGCTGTCTGCGGACGCTCCGAACCGGTATCATGGCGGCTCTCCGGCCCCTCATTAAGCCCAGGATCGTCAAGAAGCGGATGAAGAAGTTCATCCGCCACCAATCAGACCATTATGTAAAGATTAAGCGTAACTGGCATAAACCCAGAGATATTGACAACAGAGCCAGCGGGAGGTTCAAGGGGCAGATCCTGATGCCCAACATTGGGTACGGTAGCAACAAGAAGACCAAACACATGCTGCCCCACAGGGTTCCGCAAATTCCTGGTCCACAATGTCAAGGAGCTCGAGGTTCTGTTGATGAGCAACAAGTCCTTCTGTGCAGAAATCTCCCACAACATCTCCTCAAAGAACCGAAAGACCATCGTGGAGAGAGCGGCACAGCTCTCCATCCAAGTGACGAACCCCAACGCCAGACTGCGCAGCGAAGAGAACAAATAAATATCTCTGTGGTTATTTGTGCTAAATAAAAGTTAAATAAACACACAAAAAAATTGATCTGTTCCTGTGCCTGATCCACCCAAGTTGAATCTGTCCCATCATGAGAAAGTGCCCCCAAGGAGTCCCCACTGTAACTTGCTTCACTTTCAACTACCTCACCCCCCGACACCTGTGTCTCGCTATTGTCCACCACCTCCTCAGACAACACTGGTAAATCCCCACTGTCAGCACACTGAGACTGCAAAAGGTCTTGCGAATTGGGGCAGAGAATGTTCTGGGGTAGCACATCAGAGAAGGGGTGACTATGGGGTTCCAGAGAGTACGTGACCACATGCAATCTCCATCCAAAAAGTCATACTGAGGCTCACCACCATGCTTTACACTGCAATCTTATTGAAAGACAGACAATCAGGGGTTCACCGCCAGGTTGTCAGGCAGCATTTTTAAGTGGGTCACCATTACCGTGTCCCTGAAAATTGCCTTGGGGTCATCACCAGACTATTGGCCAGATTTAGAAAAAATGGTGCAATTAGGGAGCCTCAGAGGCATCCCTACATGCTGCCCCTGGTGTTTCCTATCCATTTCCAAGGTGTTTCCATCTTTTTCTGAGGTTTTCACATGTTGGGGCAAACTTGACTGTGCAGAACCTTTGGCCCCTGCAAAAATATTCGGGTCTCCCATAGACTTTAATGGGATTCGTGAATCGGCTCGGACCCACGAATCCCGCGGAAAATTCGGGCCGAATTCCGAATCCCCGAATATTTTAGGATTCGATCAACTCTACTGGAAACCTCAGAAAATGATGGAAACACCACGGAAATGGACAGGAAACGGCAGGGGTAGCATGCATGGATGCCTCTGAGGCTCCCTAATCCCACCATTACCCCAAATTCTCGGTCAACAGTCTGGTGGTGACCCTCAAGGCAATTGTGCTCACCAGACCATAAAAAATTATCGTGGCCCTGTATGGCTGTGACTAAAGAGTGACCGAGTTACACTGCAGGAGCAGGCAAAGCACATAAAAATTTACAGTGGCCCTGTATGGCTGTGACTACAGAGTGACCGAGTTACAGTGCAGGAGCAGGCGAAGCACATAGAAAATTTATTGTGACCCTGTATGGCTGTGACTACAGAGTGACCGAGTTACAGTGCAGGAGCAGGCGTAGCACATAAAAATTTATCGAGGCCCTGTATGGCTGTGACAACAGAGTGACCGAGTTACAGTGCAGGAGCATGCGAAGCACATAAAAATTTAGCGTGGCCCTGTATGGCTGTGACAACAGAGTGATCGAGTTACAGTGGATCCTGGCCCTGTATGGCGGCGGTGACAACAGAGAGAGCGAGTTAGACTGAGGTAGCAGGTGAACCACCCAAAAATTTAGCCTGACACAGCATGGTGGTGACACCAGTAATGCCTTTGTCCGACTGAGATTGCAGTCAAATGGCTGTAGGTGAGCCTCCCAAAAATTTTTTTTGGGAGTGTGTGAAGCCAACCCTCCAAAAAAAATTTTTTGTGTGTCTGTGGTTGACGATACTGAAAAATTGTTTTAGAGTGTCTGTAGTTGACGCTCTGGAAAAATCGTTTGGAGAGAGTGCCTGTAGGCGGCCCTCCGGAAACATTGTCTTAAAAGATTGCCAGTTGGCCCTCTAAAGAATACCCTTTTGGGTCAGCGTTTTGCAATGAAGAGAAGGAGGAGGAGGAGGAGGAGGAGAGGAGAGGAGAGGAATCGGATACGTAAGGAATCTTATTCTTTAGCTGCTTTCCCCCGGAGGAGATTTGAATTCCGGTGAAATCCAGGCTTTGTTCATTTTAATAAGAGTCAGCCTGTCAGCGCTGTCAGTTGACAGGCATGTATGCTTATCAGTGATTATACCAGCTGCACTGAAGACCCGCTCTGACAACACGCTAGCGGCAGGGCAGGCCAGCACCTCCAAGGCGTAAAGCGCCAGTTCAGGCCACGTGTCCAGCTTTGAAACCCAGTAGTTGTATAGAGCAGAGTGATCACGCAGGACGTTGGTATGGTCAGCTAGGTACTCCCTCACCATCTTTCTGTACAGATCCCCCCTACTCTGCCTAGACTGGGGACAGGTGACAGTGTCTTGCTGGGGTGACATAAAACTGGCAAAGACCTTGGAGAGCGTTCCCCTGCCAGTGCTGGACAAGCTGCCTGCTCGCCTCCTCTCCCCCGCTACTAGGCCCACAGAACCATGCCCTCTGCCGCTAGTGGCATCAGATGGGAAGGATTGTTTCAGCTTGTGCACCAGGGCCTGTTGATATTGATTCAATCTCATACTCCTTTCCTCTACATGGATGAGAGTAGAAAGGTTCAACTTGTACCATGGGTACAGGAGAGTGAACACCCAGTAATCGGTGTTTGAAAAAATGCTTCTAACGCGAGGGTCACGGGATAGGCAGCCTAACATGAAGTCTGCCATGTGCGCCAGAGTCCCAACACGCAAGAATTCCCTCTCCTCACTGGCCTGACTCTCCATTTCCTCTTCCTCCTCCTCCTCTTCAGCCCATACACGCTCAAGAGTTAAGAAGGACTGAGCTTTGGTACTCTTTTCTGTCTCGCCAACATTCTCCTCCTCTTCGTCCTCATCCTCCTCCTCCAATACGTGCTGAGAAACAGACCGGAGGGTGCTCTGGCTATCAAGTGACATATAGTCTTCCCCCATCTCCTGTGACAAGAGCAAAGCTTCTGACTTCTTGCTGAGCAGTGAGTTTTTCAACAGGCAAAGCAGCTGGATGGTGAGGCTGATAATGGCTCTGGATAACATGTTTAATGTCGAATTCCATCTCGTGGGCACGTCGCACAACAGTCAGTGAGCTGGCAGTTGTAGGCATGGCTGCGCTGCCCTCAGAGTGGCAGCATCTGTGCTCGACTTGCGGAAATGCTCACAGATGCGGCGCACCTTGGTGAGCAAAGCTGACAAAATGGGGTATGTCTTGAGGAACCGCTGAACTATGAGATTGAACACGTGGGCCAGGCATCGCACATGTGTCAGTTTGCCGAGTAGCAGAGCCGCCACCAGGTTACGCCCGTTGTCACACACAACCATGCCTGGCTTGAGGTTCAGCGGTGCCAGCCACACATCGGTCTGCGCCGTGATGCCCTGTAACAGCTCTTGGGCGGTGTGCCTTTTGTCACCTAAGCTCAGCAGTTTGAGCACCGCCTGTTGGCGCTTACCCACGGCACTGCTGCTGCGCCTAGAGCAACCGACTGAAGACGCCATGCCCACGGATGGTAATTCGGAGGAGGAGGCCCCAGGGTCAGACTCGGTCCCAGCCTCCACCAAGTTAACCCAATGTGCTATCAGTGAGATATAGTGTCCCTGCCAGGCAGCACTTGTCCACGTGTCCGTGGTTAGGTGGACCTTATCACTAACCGTGTATGTCAGGGCACGGATGATGTTCTGTGACACGTGCTGGTGTAGGGCTGGCAAGGCACATAGGGAAAAATAGTGGCGGCTGGGGACCAAGTACCGAGGGACAGCCACTGCCATCAGGTTGCGGAAAGCCTCATTCTCTACCAGTCTATAGGGCAGCATCTCCAGGCTCAACAATTTGGAGATGTGGATGTTTAGGGCTTGTGCATGTGGGTGGCTGGAATTGTATTTGCGCTTGCGCTCAAATGTCTGCTGCAAAGACAGCTGAACGCTGGGCTGGGACACATTGGTGGAGGTTGTGGAGGATCGTGGAGGTGAAGGGGTGGTTGTAGGGCGAGAGGCACTCGTGCCGGGGTCCTGGGCGGGGGGTTGACTCGCCGAGCCAGCATGTGACACAGGGGAAGGTGCAGTGGTGTGACCCGCAGTTGGTGAATGGCCTTGGTTCCACTGAGTCGGGTGTTTAGCACTCATATGCCTGCACATGCTGGTAGTGGTTTGGCTGGTAGTGGTGGCTCCCCTGCTGATCCTGGTGTAGCAAAGGTTGCACACCACAGTCTATCGGTCATCCTCACTTTCTTTAAAAAACCTCCAGACTTGTGAACATCTAGGCCTCGGCACGGGAGCATGACTCCGTAAAACAGTTGCTCATCTACCTGCTCTGGCCCTGCTTCTCCCTCTGGCCACCCCACTGCCTCTTCCAACCTGTTCTGGTGCTGCACTTGCCTCTCCCTCAGAAGCACTGTCTTGAGTTGGATTACAACCCAGCTCGGGTCAGTCACCTCATCATCCACCAGCTCTTCCTCCGATTCCTCACTCTGCTCCCCCCTTGGACTTACTGCCCTGACAACGTCACTGTCTGACAACCTTGTCTCACCATCATCATCATTATTATCCGACACCTCTTCACGCACTACTTGCACACTCTCATCAGCCACAGACTGTGAAAGTCCTAAATTTTGGGCATCGGGACAGAGCAACTGCTCAGGTTGCTGTTGAGCAGTGGTTTGTGTCTCTGGGTAGGGTCCTGAAAAGAGTTCCTGTGATTATGCCTGATCTGAATCCATACTTTCCTTGGGGGGAAGGAGGTTGAGCTGGAGGAGACAGAGGTCTACTCCCTTGGCTAGCGTGGGTGGACTGCGTAGAAGACTGGGTGATGAATAAATTACTGGACACATTGTCCGTTATCCACGTCATCACCTGTTCGCACTGTTGTGGTTTCAATAGTGGTGTACCACGTGACCCAGTAAGTTGCGAAATGAAGCTAGGGAGCGAAACTCTTTGGCGTTCCACTGCTCCCTCATCAGCATGTACAGTGTCACCCTGCCCAGGACCACGACCTCTGTCCCCTACACTAATTGAAAGCCCACGCCCTCGACCCTTAGCCCTTGGGTTCAACATTTTGTATATTCACCAAACTGTTGAGTTAATATCTGAGGCCAAAACCGTATTCAGTAGACAGTAGAATTACTATCTGAAGCAAAAAATGTAGTCTTTAGACTCCAGCTATTGCACCGCAAGCCACTCAATTTTGCACTGGACTGTAGTTTATATAACTGAGAATAAAAACGTATTCTCTAGACTGCGGCTAGTGTATTGCACACCTCAGAATTGTTCACTGGACTGTAGTTTATATAATTGAGTGAAAAAAATTATTCTCTAGACTGCGGCTAGTGTATCGCACACCTCACAATTGTTCACTGGACTGTAGTTTATATAATTGATTGAAAAAAACGTATTTTATAGACTGACGCTGCTTTACAGCACAACTCAGAATTGTTCACTGGACTGTAGTTTATATAATTGAGTGAAAAAAGCATATTCTCTAGACTGCGGCTAGTGTATCGCACACCTCACAATTGTTCACTGGACTGTAGTTTTTATAATTGAGTGAAAAAACGTATTTTATAGACTGATGCTGCTTTACAGCACACCTCACAATTGTTCACTGGACTGTAGTTTATATAATTGAGTGAAAAAACGTATTCTCTAGACTGTGGCTTGTGTATCGCACACCTCACAATTGTTCACTGGACTGTAGTTTATATAATTGAGTCAAAAAAAGTATTCTCTAGACTGTGGCTAGTGTAGCACACACCTCAAAATTGTTCACTGGACTGTAGTTTATATAATTGAGTCAAAAAAAGTATTCTCTAGACTGTGGCTAGTGTAGCACACACCTCAAAATTGTTCACTGGACTGTAGTTTATATAATTGAGTGAAAAAAATGTATTCTCTAGACTGCGGCTAGTGTATCGCACACCTGACAATTGTTCACTGGACTGTAGTTTATATAATTGAGTGAAAAAAATGTATTTTATAGACTGACGCTGCTGTACAGCACACCTCACAATTGTTCACTGGACTGTAGTTGATATAACTGAGTGACAAAACATATTCCCTAGACTGCACTACAGATCCCAGCAAGCCAAGGTACAGCAGCAGCAAAAATGAGTACTGAGAGGACTTTGGGCAATTTCATTGAGGTCTGTGTGGACCATGTGCTGTCCCCTTTCTGCTACCAGTGCACAGTGTGCAGCCAAGATGGCGGTAGCTGCACTACAAGTCCCAGCCAGCAGCCGAGAGGAGGACAAAAAAAAATGTCGTTGTAGCCCTTAGAAGGAGCATTGGGTTCTTTGTGGATGATTCCTGCCTAACCAGATTCTAATTTCACACCCTAACAGTGTGCAGCCAAGATGGTGGTCGCTGCACTACAAGTCCCAGCCAGCAGCCAGGAGGAGACCAAAAAAAAAAACGTGCTTGTAGCCCTTAGAAGGGCTGATGGTTTCTTTGTGGGTGATTCCTGCCTAACCAACAATTAAATTCAGGCCCTAACACTCTCCCTGACAGACAGCCCTATCCCTAATCTCATGCAGACGGCGTATGACGCGAGCAGCGCGGGACCAGATTCTTATATTCCCAGGTCATCTGATCTGGCCAGCCAATCCCTGCTATCGACTTGTAGGGGCCCCACGTGATGCTAGGAGGTACTAAAGACTCTCCTGCATGTTGATTGGCTGAAAAAAGGCAGCTAACATGCAGGAAGAGGGAGTTGCCATTTCCTCGAGGATCGCAATATGCTCGTCCGAGTAGCGAGCATATGCGAATACCCTAATGCTCAAACGAGCACCAAGCTCGGACGAGCATGTTCGCTCATCTCTAAACCTGACACCCATAGTGCAGCATCTTGCTTGAAAAATTCAGGAAATGTGCCAGCTTCAGTGCATAAAGAGGGAAACACATCATCATGTAGCAGTTGAATGGCCCCCAAGTTCTCCCGATCAGACCCCTTTAGATTTTTTTCTTTGGGGGTCATCTGAAGGCAATTGTCTATGCTGTGAAGATACGAGATGTGCAGCACCTGAAACTATGGATACTGGAAGCCTGTGCTAGCATTTCTTCTGCAGTGTTGCTATCAGTGTGTGAAGAGTGGGAGAAGAGGGTTGCATTGACAATCTAACACAATGGACAGCACTTTGAACACATTTTATAAGTGGTCAGAAACTTGTAAATAACTCATGAAAGAATTCAGTTACACCGTTGTTTTTTTTGTGAAATTCTCAATAAGTTTGATTTGTCACATGACCCTCTTCCCATTGAAAAAACTAAAGTTGGATCCAAAATGGCCAACTTTAAAATGGCCACCATGGTCACCACCCATCTTGAAAAGTTTCCCCCCTCCCATATATTAATGTTTCACAAACAGGACGTTAATATCACTAACCATTCCCATTTTATTTAGGTGTATCCATATAAATGGCCCCCTATATATATATATATAAATATATATATATATATATATATATATAATACGTTAAAGTAACCCCCTCCCCCTTTAATTTCTTCATGCTTATGTGTCATTCTGTAGTTTTCTTTATTCTTGTCTCTCAATTGTTCTAAAACATAATATATTCTTAACACTTGTGTATGTTTTCTTTGTCTTTCTATTATTCTTTACTTCCAGGCAAAGAAAGGAAACTATGCATTCTTATGGGATGTGACAGTAGTGGAGTATGCAGCCCTCACGGATGATGAATGTTCAGTGACTGTCATCGGAAACAGCATTAGTAGCAAAGGCTATGGAATAGCTCTCCAACATGGCAGCCCGTACAGAGATATTTTCTCCCAGAGGTAATAGCAGTCTGTTTCCATTTGTTTTCGGGTTAACTTCTTGTATCCTGTTTCTGACATCAGCATGCACATTCTAGACTATATACTCATATGAAAGGTGAAAGGCAGAGATTGTAAAGAGACAGTAATTATATGTAGCATCAATCTCTGCTGTCAAATACTAAATGGGGTCTATCAAGGGTGAAATATCCATAGACTGAATATTATCAGAATGTAGCCATGATACTGTACTGAATTCACTATTATGTAATATTGTAAATATTTTTATTTTATTTTATTGCCTCATATGATATTGTTGTCGAGTATCGTAAAGAATGACTTAATTCCATTAAATATCCCACTCAAAATTATAAATTCATTTTTAAAAATGATTCAAAAATGAGTGATGACATCTACTGATATTGTATGGTTCCAATTTTGCATGTCCGTCTAATGAGTTGAATGCTGATGGGCAACCATTTTTTTCTGTGCATTGATCCTCTGTATTCTCAGTAGCCAGAAGGGGAGCAGACTTTTTCTCATACAGAGTCCACCCTCAAAAGCACAGATTGGCAGCAACACTAAGGGGGCACTTGAAAGCAAAGTAAGGTACATACTTTTATGCTGGAAACACTGAAAATCATGTTAAGGCCCCTTTCACACGACAGTAGTTTTTGCGGGCTCCGATCCGCATTTTTCACATGAAAAATGCGGACCCATTCATTTCTATGGGTCCGCAAAAAAATACTGAAAGCATACTGTTTACTGTCCGCATCCGTATGCCCGTTCCGTAGCCCCGCAAAAAAAAATAGAACCTGTCTTATTCTTGTCCGCAAAACACGTTTTGCGGACCCATAGAAGTCGATGGGTCCGCAAAAAATGCGGATGCATAATGAAAGCATCCGTATGTTATCCGCATTTTTTGCGGATCCATGTTCCACAAACCTGGTTTCTATACCATGTGACAGTTTGAGCACACAGAAATCAGGAAGTGCTTAGGCCTTGCATTTTGTGAGGACCATTTCCAAGCAGGCATTCCAAGTGTTGTTAGGCCTTTGCGGAACAGCGGAAATGGCACATTGGGATGTTGAGAGCCTCATCATGCTCATTGAAGAGAGGCCGGAGTTGTGGGACACCCGCAGTGATGCGTACCATGACCGCATCAAGAAGGATGCTTCCTGGGCAGAGGTCACCAAATCCCTGAGGACTGCTGACTGGAGGAGAGCCGACTCTAATGGTCGTGCTGAATTGGGTGAGTTTTTAAACATGTCATTTGTGTCTTGAGCCTTGTTAAAAGGGGTTGTCCATGTGTATCATTTTGTCTTTGTAGGTATCTAATTAGTCAAATATAACAGCTTGTAAATGCAGTTTGTCACCTTCCATGCCTGCTAATCTTGTATTCGTGCACCAAGAGATAACCGCCTCTACACAAGATGTCACTGTTCTGGCCAAGCCCCCCTGCAGTATCTGACCTTGCGGCTGCTCTGTGTCTTATTTTGTCAGCTTTTATGAACATTATACATTAACCCCTTCTGGCAGGACATTGCTTCAGACTTTAATAAATTATCTGCAGGCAGTGATGATATAATTCCTGTGCACATGCTGGCAAAGGAGTTATGGCGAGCCAAAAGTTATAGTTTTGTTCCTGTGTGTACTGTATCAGCAGTGTCATAGTTATGCTGCGACTTGTAGTACTACACATCCAATATGCTGCTAAGTATCCCAGCAGGCAGATATGTCAATCATCCCTTATATTCACTGCCTTTGCATAGCAGGGTGGGGGAGACAGGGGAGGGTTAGAGATTGTTATTACTGCAGGTAACCAAAGGCCTTTGGTCAACTAGGGCAAAGATGATTTTGTTTTTTTTTTCTGTATGAAACTTTTTTTACATATATGTGGCCAGTATATTTAACTATTGGCTGAGTGTTGTGTGTTGATGTTTTAAATGTCACTCAACACTCTATATTGTTAACGGTCCTTAAAGTGTCCCTTTCACAGCAGTTCTGTGCACTATGTGCATACAATTATTTTTTCATTATGTCTGTTCTGCCTTTCTAAGCAAAACTTTTACTTATGTTCTACCTGTTATTTGTTGCTTAGTGCTTGTGACATGTCCATTTTGTCAAGCATAGCTTTCATCCTACTATTGCTGCAGCATAGTAATCTCTAATGTAGTTGACTCGGGCACCACTCGCATTACACACACGTTAATTAAACTTATTTACTGTACCTATTTTGATATATGTTTTTGTCTTATGTATGCAGTTAAGAAGGCGAAGACCCAATAGGCCAGCTGCCGCGACCAATATAGGCGGGAGTTGGTTAAAAGTAGAAGCAGTGGTGATGGGGGTTCCAGGAAACGCCCCAATCTCTATACAGAGCAGCTTCGTTTCCTGCGGCTGGTTCTCGATTTGAGACCGTGAGTATTTTTGTTTAAGTGTTTTATTTTAAATGTAATGGCAGGCTAATAATTGTTTTTTTGTTTTTTTTTTAATATGTGATCTTTAAGCAACCATCATAGGCCCCTAGATTGCCCTAAACGTTAGTTTTGCCACAGTTAGTTTGGTGTTGTGCGCCCTTGGTGTTTGTCGGATCGGAGTCCTCCAGGCACCACCTTTCGGGGCTTCGTTCTGGATAGAGGTGCAGGTCTCTGCGGCGGCCACAACACCTATAAGACAAGCGATATGCCACCATTGTCAAAGATGAGAATACCCCTTTAACGCTGCTGGTTGGACCCACTTATAAACATGCATGTACATATAATCGATCCATTATTTATACATTCAATAAATTATTGTAGCTTCTGTATGATCATGCGCCACATCCAGAGCATCATGAGCTGTTATCTTCATTGACACAAATACTATCCAGAAAATGGATATTTAGGAGGTTTGGATTTCTCAGGTTTATTAATTGTTTGCATTATATTACACCACATACACAACAACTGTACTCAGCAATCAACAACACACTGTAGGCACACATTGAATTTCGAATGCTAATCGTCACACAATGAGCATGGTCGTCCGGACAAAGTCTCTGAAAGTCAGGTGTATGCCATGGTAACAAAGCGGAGGACACACTGCGGTTACCCCAGGAAGCAAAATATTTTCCAAAAAATGATATGATAATATATTAACAAAGCATTTTTGTGGGTTTATTATAAAAAAAGTATGTGTGAACAAACATAACCTAGAACTATGTAATCCTGAATACTCATAGAAAACGTTATTTACACTTTAGACTTTTGTGGACCAAAATTACAAAACATTTGTTTGTTCTTTTTCTTTTCTTTGTAGAACTGTGGACAGTCTGGATGATCCAGAAGGGGATTCGTCTGATTTGAACAAGGTGAAGTGAGACCACCCCAGTCCACACACCTGCGACGCAACAGGGGACACAGGATGATGACGGCCACGAGGCTGAGGAAGAGCAGCCATCCTTGGCCCCCGTCCCCACAAGCCCAGAGGCGGCCCCAAGGACCCTGCCGCCAAGGAGACGCCGTACTGCTCCTCAGTCTTCTTCTGGGATAGTTGCTCGGGAGATAGTGGACAAACAGATGATAGACTACCTATCCCAGAAGAGGACTGAGGACCCAGAAACAAGTCTGTGGAGGGGCTTGGGCCATTTGATGAAGCAGGTCCCGGCCCATCGACAGACTTCATGTACGGCGGTCCTTGCCATGGTAATGGAGATGTTTTCATCTCCATACCAAGGGGACATTGTGAAATTAATTCACAATATCCGCGTACAGGTCCTTGGGGACCAACCTCCTCCACCTCCTCATCAGCCCACTTACGGGCAGCATCAGCCCACCTATTGGCCTCAGCAAGCCACCTATGGTCCTCAGCAGCCCACCTATGGGCCTCAGCAGCCCACCAATGGCCTGCCGCAAAGTTATGCCCCTTCGGAGCCTTCACATTATGGAGCGGAGCGCATGAATGCTCCATCGACCTCAGCTGGGCCACAGTCGGGCAATGTGCACCAGATGACCTCCACTTGTGCCCCACATTCATTTACCAGGGAACTTATGGATCCTTAATTTTATTTGTAAAACTTTGTGTGTTTTAATTTATTTTCTGTAATTTATTTTCAAAATTTTCTTGGAAAAGTAAACTTTAATGTCCCTGCAAATTGGCTTTATCGATTTATTTTGAATTGTATGTTTTGTGTTGTTACATTTTTTTATACAGTACATAAAAATTCACAGGGGGTAATGGTTTATGTCAGCATTCCTTAGAAGCTCTGTCTTCCACGCAAACTTGTTTTTTTTGCATTACACAATATAATGTATTCTGTTAATAAACACAACATAATAATACAACATTGGTTTAACAAAAAGGGTTTAAGAAACAAAAAGTGTGTCATTAAGGTAAATGTTTGGTACAGCAATGGGCTCCAATTTTGCAACTACACACACCATTAAAATAAACAATTACTCATTTTCTACATCATTTGGTGTAATTCCATTGTCCCAAACACATCAGTCAGGCCGTTGCCCCTGGTTACAGCGACCGTGGAATATTGGTTGGTGGGTTGCTCTTGTTCAAACACTGTCTGAGGTAATGGCAGCATTGTGTTCGCACATTGCATGAGCATGCGCGAACACAATACAGCCATTAACCCCTTCCCGACCAGTGGCGTAATAGTACGGCGCGCTGATTGGGCGGGTGCAGGAGCTGCACCCACCCGATCAGCTGCGGGGGACCGGCTATGCCCAGTAGCCAGACCCCTGCTGCGTACGCCCGCATCGGTGTTTTCACCGATGCGGGCGTATTAACCCTCGATGTGTCACGGTCACGCTGACCGCGGCACATGCGATGCGGGCGTGAGGAAGGGGAGTCCATCGGGTCCCTGCGCTGCTGTGACGGGGACCCGATGGCTTGGATAGCAGCCCGATGCCTTCCTTAGGCATCGTGGCTGCTATCCCTGCTTGCCTGTGTGATCCAGCCCCCTGGATCACACAGGAAGCAGGCTGTAAGTGTATTAAATTGAGTAATACACTTACAGCCAATGCATTACAATACAACAGTATTGTAATGCTTTGTTAAGGGGATCAGACCCCCAAAAGTTAAATAAAGTGAAAAAAAAGTTTACAAAAAGTTTAAAAAAATAAGGTTTTACAAAAATAAAAGTTTCAAGTAAAAAAAAGTACACGTTTCCCAAAATAAAGTTAAAAAAAATTGTAAAAAAAGGAGAAAACAAGAAAAGTATACATATTAGGTATCGCCGCGTCCGTATCGACCGGCTCTATAAAAATATAACATCATCCACCCTGCCAGGTGAATGCAGTAAAAAAAAAAACTGTTAAAAAACAGCCATTTTTTGGTCACCTTCCCTCACAAAAAGTGTAATAGCAGGTGATCAAAAAGGCGTATTTAACCCAAAATGGTACCAATCAAACCGTCATCTTGTCCCACAAAAATGATACCCTACCTTAGACAATCGCCCGAAAAATTAAAAAAATATGGCTCTCAGAAAATGGCAACACAAAAAAATTTTTTATTCTGTTCAAAAATAAATCTAATGTGTAGAACTTTCCAAAAATAAAAATGGTAGACATATTTGGTATCGCCGCATCCTTAACAACCTGCTCTATAAAAATATCACATGATTTGCCCCCTCAGGTGAATGCTGTAAAAAAAATTTTAAAAAAATATGCCAAAACAGCTATTTTTTTCACCTTGACTTTTTCACCTAAAATGAGCCCCCACATAAGACAATCACTCAAAAAAAAATAAATAAATGGCTCCCTCAAGCCAATCCATCAAAATCTTTTCTGCAAAATCCATATGCTCGCTCGAGTCCTGCCATGTGCCCCCACAGCAGTTTAACACCACATATAGGGTGTTGCACTATTCAGGAGAAATGGGAAACAACTTATGGGGTGCTTTTCTCCTGTTACCCCTTGTGAAAATGAAAAATTTGGGGCTAAAGCAACATTTTATTGGAAGAAATGAAACTTTTCATTTTTACAGCCAAGTGTTTCCAAATTCCGTAAAACGCTTAGGGGGTCCAAGTGGTCAGTACCCCCCTTAATATATTCCTTGAAGGGTGTAGTTTACAAAATGGGGTCACTTTTTGAGGGTTTCCACTGTAGGGGTACGTCAGGGTCTCTCAATTACAAAATGGTGCCTAAAAACCATTGTAGCAAAATCTGCCTCCAAAATCTGTATGGCGCTCCTTTCCTTCTGACCATTGCCACAAACCCATAGAGACGTTTACCACCACATATGGGGTATTTCTGTAAACTGCAGAATCAGAGTAATGTATATTGAGGTTTAGTTTGCTGTTAAGCCGTGTTTGCTGTGTTGCAAGAAAAAAATTATTAACATTAATAATCTACCAAAAAATTGAAAAAAATGAAATTTTGAAATGTCACCCCCATTTTCCTTTAATTCTTGTGGAACACCTCAAGGGTTAACAAACTTTGTAACATCAGTTTTTTTATAGTTTGAGGGGTGTAGTTTCTAAAATGAGGTCATTTATGGGTGGTTTCCATTACAGATGCCCCTCAAAATCACTTTATATCTGAATTGGTGCTTAAAAAAATGGTTTTGGAAATCTTGTTGAAAATTTGAAAAATGGCTTCTAAACTTCTAAGGCTTCTAACGTCCCAAAAAAGTAAAATGACATTTATAAAATTATGCCAACATAAAGTAGACATATGGGGAATGTAAAATAATAACTTTTTTGGAGGTATTACTATGTATTTTGAAAGTAGAAAAATTGAAATTTGCAAATTTGCAAATTTTTCTAAAATTTTGCTAAATTTGGTATTTTTTATAAATAAAAATGAAATATTTTGCCACAAATTTACTACTGTCATGATGCACAATATGTGACAAGAAAACAATCTCAGAATGGCCTGGATAAGTAAAAGCGTTCCAAAGTTATTACCACATCAAGTGACACATGTCAAATTAGACACATTAGCAAAAAAATGGCCTGGGCAGGAAGGTGAAAACAGGCCCAGGGTTGAAGGGGTTAAAAACATGTACCAAGAGAAAAATAAAAGCATATTATATTCAAAATAATTTATAACATAAAAAAATGAATGCTTTAAAACCATTAAAATAAACCACACAAATGCTTTGCATGAACAAACACAGCTAAAAAATAAAACAATTACCTCAGGGTGACGAGCAGCCTTTCTTCAGGTGAAATGCAGTGCCGCATGTTGGTGTCCAGGAAAGTAAGGTCCGGACGGATATACGACATCAGCAAATCAAGCATAGGCACTGACATGCGACAGAATCCAAAAAACTTCTCAGGGTGCTGACGAAGGTCAGTGAACAGGATGTGAAAATGGCCCTTCCTGTACCGTTGAGAAACTATGGGGTGAACCCAGAGTCTCTTTCTCCTCCTCCTCAGTTCTTCAAACAGCACAGATGAATGCTGGCTGAATTGCCGAAAAAGAAGCCAGTGCAGGATAATCTCATCATCAGATTCTTCTCCCATGTTGAAAAAAATCCAGAAACAGCAAAGCAAACTGGGGAAACAAAGAAACCTCTGTATGCTCCTAAAACCATCAGAAAATGGCCAAAAAACACTCAGGTGACCAAGTTAAATACCTTCTTTCTGGGGGTGTGGCCAATTAAATTATTCAAAATTACACCTTCCGTTTTTTTTCCGGTCCGCAAAAAACGGAAGCCATATGGAAACACAATGTCCGTGTTTTGCGGACAAACGGACACATTGTGGAATACGAACGGAACATTACAATCAACTATATACGGAACCGTTGTCCTGCAATTTGCGGACCGCCAAAACACAACGTTCGTGTGTAAGAGGCCTTAACCAACCATTAAGGCTCCATTCACATGTACGTATTTTTCTTTTCCAGATTTTCGGTCCGTTTTTGGCGGATCCGTGTTTCTGCAAAAACCTTCCGTTTTTACCAATTGTACATCCGCATCCGTTCCGTTTCCATTTTTCTGCAAAAAAAAAAAGGAAGGAGGAATATCTATTGGTAGGGTATTTCTTTCTATTTCCTGGAAACTGATCCGCAATTGCGGATGATATGCGGATGACGTATTGATGCATTTCGCATATCATCCGCATTTTATGCGGACCCATTGACTACAATGGGACCACGGACCGCATATGCGGACAAAAGTATTACGGAACGGAACACAGTGCTGAGCGGGAGACTCGCATGTCTCCCGCAACGCATCTACAGGGCTGGACTCGGCACTGACTGGATCCCATATAATGCTATGCGATCCCTGTCAGTGCCAAGTCCAGCCCTGTAGATGCGTTGCGGGAGACATGCGAGTCTCCCGCTCGTGTGAAAGGGGCATAAAACATATGGACGTGTGAATGGAGCCTAACAGCTTGTCAGGACTTTGGCATGGTAATGATTCATTGGATATCTCCTTTAACTCCCTTAATGACCAGTCTGTTTTGGTCCTTAGTTTATTGTTGGATTCCTAGAACTTTTTTATTTTTCTGTCAATATTGCCTTATGAGGGCTTATTTTTGTGTGGGAAAAGTTGCAGTTTTCAATGGAACTATTTTGTTATATTCATAACTTACTAATTAAGCAGTAAAGTAACAATACTGCCACCTTTTTTATGCTATACATTTTGTGGTGTTTATTTTTTGGCATAAATAACAATTACAGTGATACCAAGTGTGTGTATATATACACTCACCGGCCACTTTATTAGGTACACCTGTCCAACTGCTCGTTAACACTTAATTTCTAATCAGCCAATCACATGGCGGCAACTCAGTGCATTTAGGCATGTAGACATGGTCAAGACAATCTCCTGCAGTTTAAACCGAGCATCAGTATGGGGAAGAAAGGTGATTTGAGTGCCTTTGAACGTGGCATGGTTGTTGGTGCCAGAAGGGCTGGTCTGAGTATTTCAGAAACTGCTGATCTACTGGGATTTTCACGCACAATCATCTCTAGGGTTTACAGAGAATGGTCCGAAAAAGAAAAAACATCCAGTGAGCGGCAGTTCTGTGGGCGGAAATGCCTTGTTGATGCCAGAGGTCAGAGGAGAATGGGCAGACTGGTTCGAGCTGATAGAAAGGCAACAGTGACTCAAATTTCCACCCGTTACAACCAAGGTAGGCAGAAGAGCATCTCTGAACGCACAGTACGTCGAACTTTGAGGCAGATGGGCTACAGCAGCAGAAGACCACACCGGGTGCCACTCCTTTCAGCTAAGAACAGGAAACTGAGGCTACAATTTGCACAAGCTCATCGAAATTGGACAGTAGAAGATTGGGAAAAACGTTGCCTGGTCTGATGAGTCTCGATTTCTGCTGCGACATTCGGATGGTAGGGTCAGAATTTTGGCGTCAACAACATGAAAGCATGGATCCATCCTGCCTTGTATCAACGGTTCAAGCTGGTGGTGGTGGTGTCATGGTGTGGGGAATATTTTCTTGGCACTCTTTGGGCCCCTTGGTACCAATTGAGCATCGTTGCAACGCCACAGCCTACCTGAGTATTGTTGCTGACCATGTCCATCCCTTTATGACCACAATGTACCAACATCTGATGGCTACTTTCAGCAGGGATAATGCGCCATGTCATAAAGCTGGAATCATCTCAGACTGGTTTCTTGAACATGACAATGAGTTCACTGTACTCAAATGGCCTCCACAGTCACCAGATCTCAATCCAATAGAGCATCTTTGGGATGTGGTGGAACGGGAGATTTGCATCATGGATGTGCAGCCGACAAATCTGCGGCAACTGTGTGATGCCATCATGTCAATATGGACCAAAATCTCTGAGGAATGCTTCCAGCACCTTGTTGAATCTATGCCACGAAGAATTGAGGCAGTTCTGAAGGCAAAAGGGGGTCCAACCCGTTACTAGCATGGTGTACCTAATAAAGTGGCCGGTGAGTGTATATATGTATATGTATATATATATATATATATATATATATATATATATATATATCTTAATAATATAAAAATGAGTTTCTGTCTGTCTGTCTGTCTGTGTTCTCTATGCGCGACCAAACTACTGGACCGA
>ONZH01024541.1:0-77744 GCA_900303285.1 Rhinella marina | reverse complement strand
CTGATTGGAGTCGGGAAGGAATTTTTTCCCCTAAAGTGAGGAAAATTGGCTTCTACCGCACAGGGGTTTTTTGCCTTCCTCTGGATCAACTTGTAGGAAAACAGGTCGAACTGGATGGACAGATGTCTTTTTTTCGGCCTTATAAACTATGTTACTATGTTACTATGTTACTATGTAGGTGCTCTGCAGAACGCACGCACACAGATTGTGCGTGTGTGCAGAAACTGTAGTGTAAAAATTCACTACAGTCCTCTGCAAAATGCACGTACGCAGATACAGTGCGTTTGTGCAAAAATCTACACTGACACTAACTGAAATTTATATTATATATATATATATATATATATATATATATATATATATACTAGCAGAATTTCATCTATTTATTTAATGTTTCTGTGTGTCGTTGCAGAGAGAAAGTCAATGCAGCTGACAGAAATAGATTTTTACCTTCATTTTTTCAATCCCTATTGGCTGCGGAGTGGGAGGGTGCGTGGTTTATTGGGACACGGGGGGGGGGTTAAGTCCTTCATTTCAGGGTGGCCTGAATTATAGGTTAATGCCATGGTAATTTGAGGAAAGACATGGGTAACAATGGAAGAAAACATTTCTTTGCACGGGTATATTTAATCTATTTCATTTAATGTTTCTGTATGTTGTTGCAGAAAGAAATCCAACTTCCCTCCCACCCCTGCAGCTGACAGAAGTTGATTTTTACCTTCATTTTTTCAATCCCCATTGGCTGCGGAGTGGGAGGGGGCGTGGCCTGACAGAGTCGGAGCGTGGTTTCCCGAGATCTGGGGCGGGGGTCCAGAGTGGCATGAATTACAGGTCGATGACATGGTAATTTATGGGGACCCGCAATGGGTAGCAGTGGAAAAAAACATCTTTTATTAGTACTGAATGGTCTTAGTCTAAAATTAGTCAATTTCATCTACGATTTTTGTGTGTCGTTGCAGAGAGAAATTCAACCTCCCACCCCTGCAGCTGATTTTTTTCAATCCCTGTTGCCTGCAGAGTGGGAGGGGGCGTGGCCTGGCAGAGTTGGGGGTGTGGATTATCAAGATGCTTCGAACGGTTGTAGTCTGAAATTAGTCTATTTCATCTAAAATTTTGTGTGTCATTGCAGAGAGAAATTCACCCTCCCACCCCTGCAGCTGACAGAAGTTTATTTTTCCCTTCATTCTTTCAATACCTGTTGGCTGCGGAGTGGGAGGGGGCATGACCTGACAGAGTCTGGGGCGTGGATTAGCAAGACGCTTCGCATAGGTGATTTAATCTATTTCATTTAATGTTTCTGTGTGTCGTTGCAGAATGGCTGCAGAGTGGGAGGGGGCGTGGTCTGACAGAGTTGGGGGCATGACTTAGCAAGACGATTCGAACAGTTGTAGTCTATAATTAGTCTATTTTATCTAAAATTTTTGTGTGTCGTTGCAGAGAGAAATTCACCCTCCCACCCCTGCAGCAAATAGAAGTTTATTTTTACCTTTATTTTTTCAATCCCCATTGGCTGCGGAGTGGGAGGGGGCGTAACCTGACAGAGTCGGGGGCGTGGATTAGCAAGACGCTTCACATGGGTGTATTTAATCTATTTTATTTAATGTTTCTGTGTGTCGTTGCAGAAAGAAAGTCAACCTCCCACCCATCCCTGCAGCTGACAGAAGTTGATTTTTACCTTTATTTTTTCAATCCCTGTTGGCTGCGGAGTGGGAGGGGGCGTGGCCTTACAGAGTAGGGGCGTGGCTTAGCAAAGCGCTTCGCATAGGTGCATTTAATCTATTTCATTTAATGTTTCTGTGTGTCGTTGCAGAATGGCTGCAGAGTGGGAGGGGGCGTGGTCTGACAGAGATGGGGCGTGGCTTAGCAAAAGGCTTCGAACAGTTGTAGTCTATAATTAGTCTATTTCATCTAAAATTTTTGTGTGTCGTTGCAGAGAGAAATTCACCCTCCCACCCCTGCAGCAAACAGAAGTTTATTTTTACCTTAATTTTTTCAATTCCCATTGGCTGCGGAGTGGGAGGGGGCGTGATCTGACAGAGTCGGGGGCGTGGATTAGCAAGACGCTTCGCATGGGTGTATTTAATCTATTTTATTTAATGTTTGTGTGTGTTGTTGCAGAAAGAAAGTCAACCTCCCACCCATCCCTGCAGCTGACAGAAGTTGATTTTTACCTTTATTTTTTCAATCTCTGTTGGCTGCGGAGTGAAAGGGGGTGTGGCCTGACAAAGTTGGGGGTGTGGCTTAGTGAGACCTGGGGCTGGGGTTTTATGTACTTCTTTTAGGGTGGCCTGAATTAAAGGTCAATACCATGCTTATTTATGAGCCCACGCAATAGGCAGCAGTGGAGGAAAACATCTTTTATTACTACTGAACTGTAGTAATAGAAAAACACATAAGTTATATTTATGGTAACCGGAATACCTTTAACAGTGTCAGTAAATAGAAATGGATGAGATCCTCAGCTGCTGATAATTACCTGGTTGTTATGGAAACCTGCCCTCCCTGTGTGTGCCTTTGCAGAGAATGGCAGTTGGAGTTTAAAACCAAAGTTCCCAGTTGTAATGTTGGCTAATGCAGGTCATATTTTGGGAATATCTCAGGAACGGTATGTCCTAAAGAGATGAAACCTGGTCTAAAACCTTCCCGGACACCTGATGTACCTGTGTGCCAAATTTGGTGAAAATCGGTCCAGCATTCTCGCGCATAGAGAACAGACAGACAGAAACTCATTTTTATATTATTAAGAGATATATATATATATATATATATATATATATATATATATATATATGGATTTTTATATATATATATATATATATATATATATATATATGATATATATCTAACTGTAACTAACTAGGGTTCCAAGAAATGTGCTAATGCAGCACACACGCACATAGAACGCTGTAGAACACTGTAGTAAAAAAAAAAAAAATCAGTAAAGTGTTAAAAAATGATCACTGGCTAAAAATTAACTTATATCTATATATAGAGAGATATGGAGCTCTTTATATATTTATATAAAACCCTAACTGTGCTTTCTTATTTTTGCACAAAAAAAGAGAAAAAAAAAAAAAGCACAAAAAATGATCCCCAGGTGCTGATCAGGCAGGTATGCACTGAAAAGCACTGGGTGGTCACAGCTAGCACGCAGAAGAAGCGGTGCGGAGCTGGAAAATTGTTAGGCCTTGTTCACACATCAGTTATTTGATCAGTTATTTCCATCAGTTATTGTGAGCCAAAACCAGGTGCGGGTCAAAAACACAGAACAGTTGCAGATCTTTCCATTATACCTTATCTCTGTGTAGCCTCCACTCCTCGTTTTGGGTCACAATAACTTATGGAAATATCTGATCAAATAACTGATGTGTGAACAAGGCCTCTAAAAGTTTAAAAAAAGGCAAAAAACACACGGACCAAGTGGCGTCCGTAAAAAAAGGACGGGGGGGGGGAGACCGAGGGGGGACGGCAGGGGACAGGGACGGAGGGTGGGTTAGGGATCTGTAACTACTTCTTCATTTCTTCTTCTTTTCTTCCTTTTTTCTTCTTCTTTTCTTCTTCTTTTCAGCAGGAAAAAGGCAGGTCGCAGTGGGGGTGCACCACAAGTCCCAGCAAGCCAACAGCAGCACAGAGAAGGACAGAACCTCTCTGCATGCAGTCACCAGCTAGAATGGCTGCATGCAGGAAGGTTCTGCCTCTTCCTGTGCAGCTGTAGTGCTTCCATTGGCTGGAGCGTTGCTCCAGCCAATGGCAGCGCTGGCAGGGGAAACAAAACACAGGGGTCCTCTGCCTGACCCCTGGAAGGACAGGTGCTGACTTGTTCAGCACCTGTCGCCTTGAGATAACACACCCCCCCCTGCAGCTCCGGTAACTTCCTGGAGCTGCGATGGGTCGGTCTGTGGAAACCGGCCAATCGCAGTCACTGGAGCTGCAGGGGGACGGAATTACCGTCCCCTGCCCTTACCTGACATGGCTGCCTTCCGGGCAGTGCAGCCATCACACCTGAGTCCCGCTGTAGTACTACGGCGCCGGGCGTCAATCCCCTTCACGCAGCGCCGTACTATTACGGCGCTGGGCGTGAAGGGGTTAAACACCTTTGCTAACACAGCAAAAAGGCTACAGCTTCCCTGGAAAGGTTTTGTCAGTCAGCCCTTTATTAATTTATAATTTCCATAATCATGCAGTGCATCTACTGTGTTTTATTGCATGTATATTATAATAATACTTCATTTGCTTCATTCATTGCATAGTAATACTTTTCATGGGATAACCCATTTAATCCCCCCCCCCTTACAGTCACATAAAAATTGGAAAAAACCCTCCTGTAAGTGATGCTTTTTTTTTACTGCACACTTTGATAGGGGAATTGATAGCATGTACAGAACTCCATGATACCATTTCCCTGGAGACATGTACAGGCCAATAAATTTGATGGATAAAACATGGATACAAAGTCTGCTTTGGTGACAGCTGGTACCTTGGTACCAAAGCCAACTTTGAATGTCTGTTTTAAAATGGTCTTAAAGTTGAAAAATCTAATCCCGAAGTTATGCACCAAAGACCCATGAGAATTCAGTGATAACGAATTTCCCTCGCTGTAGCCCATACATTTTAATGCTGTATCAAGATGACAAATCTCTGTACAGCAAGCCTGGGAATGTGAGATTACCCATAATGCCATGCAGCCAGCCAATCCGCAGATAGCCATCCCCCGTGTGATGTCACAGCTAGAAAGAACCCTATAAAACCCTGATCCCACACAGTCGCCGCTATTTTCCTGTGAGTTGAGCATAGGACGCTCATGCACTAGGGACAGTGTTGCAGTGCTGCAAACTCCTAACAGTGAGGATAATATTGGAAAGGGAGAATGCAGGGAGTGTAGGAGACTGCTGAACTACAGACTCTGCTACAGTTTATTTCCATGTACATATCTGTACAGTGCACAAAGATTTATAACTAAACCATTTTATTAGCTGTAGTTACTGTGCCGTCAGTATTACAGGCAGGTCTAATTTATCGCTGTGTATGTAAGTGTGAAGTGCATCAATATTCATAGTTAATCAGTTATGTTAGCTGTAGAGTTACTGTGCATCAGTATTACTGGTCACTGTTACTTTTAGGCAGATTGGCCTGGTTATACCTGATTTATAGCGGTTTGTGATGAAGGAATTCGTAATAAATCAAATTTCTTGTCAAACTTCAGTGAAGCTGCCCAATTGAATTTTTCAAAACTTTGCTCATCTTTACAATGAATAGTGCAATACACCACCCATTTGTGCCAGTGACGTCACCAGGCTCTCTACTAGGCGGATATCTCCACCTAGCATACTGATGTGAAGCCTGGTACGTCACTGGCTCACAACAATCAGACCTTTGAGTTTGTCAGCTCCAAGGCTGGAAATCCCCTTTAACCACTGATACAAGATGTGGTAAATATAGAAGTGCATCTCAATAAATTAGAATATTATCAAAAAGTTGTTCAGTAATTCAATTCAAAAAGTGAAACACATATATTATATAGAATTATTACAAACAGAGTGAACTTTTTCAAGTGTTTATTTAGGTTAATGTTGATGATTATTGCTTACAGCCAAGGAAAACCCAAAAGTCATTATCTCAGAAAATTAGAATATAATATTAGACCAACTGTAATTTTTTTTTTAAACACAGAAATGTTGACCAAATGAAAAGTATGTACAGTAAATGTTCTTAAAACTTGGTTGGGACTCCTTTTGCATGAATGACTGCATCAATGCGGTGTGGCATGGAGGTGATCAGCCTGTGGCACTGCAGAGGTGTTATGGAAGCCCAGGTTGCTTTGATAGCAGCCCTCAGCTCGTCTGCATTGTTGGTTCTGCTGTCTCTTATAGATTCTGTATGGGGTTAAGGTCAGGCAAGTTTGCTGGCCAGTCAAGCCCAGTGATACTGTGGTTATTAAACCAGGTATTGGTACTTTTGGCAGTGTGGACAGGTGCCAAGTCCTGCTGGAAAATAAAAATTCCATCTCCAAAAAGCTTGTTGGCAGAGGGAAGCATGAAGTGCTCTAAAATTTCCTGGTAGATGGCTGCACTGACTTTGGTCTTGATAAAACACAGTGGACCTACACCAGCAGATGACATGGCTTCCAAACCATCACTAATTGTGGAAACTTCACACTAGACCTCAAGCAGTTTGGATTGAGTGCCTCTCCACTCTTCCTCCAGACTCTGGGACCTTGATTTCAAAATTAAACGCAAAATTTACTTTCATCTGAGCGCAACACCTTTGACCACTGAGAAACAGTCCAGTTCTTTTTCTCCTTGGCCCAGGTAAGACGCTTCTGGCATTATCTATTGGTCATGAGTGGCTTGACACATGGAATGCGACACTTGTAGCCCATGTCCTGGATACATCTGTGTGTGGTGGCTCTTGAAGCACTGACTCCAGCAGCAGTCCACTCCTTGTGAATCTCCCCCAAATTTAGGAAAGGCCTTTTCTTAACAATCCTATCACGGCTGCAGTTTTCCCTGTTTCTTGTGCACCCTTTTCTACCACCCTTTTTCCTTCCACTCAACTCTCCATTAATATGCTTTGATACAGCACTCTGTGAACAGCCAGATTCTTTAGCAATGACCTTTTGTGGATTACCCTCCTTGTGGAGTGTGTCAATGACATCCTTCTGGACATCTGTTAAGTCAGCAGTCTTCCCCATGATTGTGTCGCCTACTGAACCAGACTAAGGGACCTTTTTAAAGGCTTAGGAAGCCTTTGCAGGTGTTTTGGGTTAATTATTCTAATTTTTTGAGATAATGAATTTTGGGTTTTCCTTGGCTGTAAGCCATAATCCTCAACATTAACAGAAATAAACACTTGAAAAAGCTCACTCTGTTTGTAATGACTCTATATAATATACGTGTTTCACTTTTTGAACTGAATTACTGGAAAAAAAACCTTTTTGATGATATTCTAATTTATTGAGATGCACTTGTATCCAACGCTTAATTTGAAATGAGACCTTACCACCAGCAGTATGTAGATATGATCGATGAGACATGTCTTTTCAGCCTTCCACTGTTCACCTTTGGTGAGACTACTACAATTACTACTGTTCAGTAAAGTCTTTTTGTAAGATTTGGCATTATATACTTTCCCCATGTTCTCTAATTAAAACTAAAAAAAAAAACGAAACAGCAACATTACCACAGGTGCAATTTAATAAGAATCACTTGACTACAATTACTTTGATTCAGTCAAATTTATGACTAGAGAAGTTATGTTGTAAATAGTCTTCTAATTAACCATTCTTGAAAACCTATGAACCAATTTCAGAATTTTATGTGGACATAAAATAATTTGCTAGGAGTTAAAATTGTCCTTCCCATCACACACCTAATCAGTGTTCTTCTTGATTAAATATTACATTAAAGGAACACATCACCACAATCAATTAATGCTATAAAGGTTTTCATTTAGGGTACCTGTACACAATGCTCTCTGGCAGAGTGCAGATTACTACTACACAGTTGAGTCACATTATTATGATCACTTCCTACTTTTAACGTCGGCAGCATGAAGCTCATGAAGGAAGTCACTTGTGATCTGGCTTGGTGGGTATAGAAGGTGTGTGAGAGGCTGTCTGCACGCATATCCCTCTCTCTTGCCATGGGTTGATGATTATTATTGGCTTTTGGTTCAAGGGTGGCAGTATTTCTGAAACTTTGCAGTTTGTGAACAGTTCGCATGCTGCTGTGGCAGAGCACCATGCCATTGATGTGGGTGGTGAACTTTGGCTACGAAGGTGTGCAAGGGCGGACTGACATGCTGCAGTGAAGTAGCTCACTGCCAAAATGGACCAAGGGGCTACCAGCAAATCCTACTGCGTATGGGACTCTGAAGCAAATGGATGGGTACTGCACATCTGCTAACAAAGTTGCAATGGCAGAAAAGGCTTCAATTTTTGTATTAGAATTGGACCTCTAATTGACAAAGGGTTGCCTTCTCTGTTGAGTCACCTTTTCGGCTTCATTGAAAGGATGAATGTTGGCATGCCATGGTTAGAAACATCAGAGAATAAACACCCTGCAACCATTGCTGGAAGAACAGAAGCTGGTGGTGGCAGCGTTAAGGTCTGGGGAATGTTTTTGTGTGGCATTCTCTGGGCCCACTCATCCATGTGAAAGGCACTTTCAACAGAATTGGATAGAAATCCATCCTTGCAGATCACGTAAAAATTGTGCATTCTGATTGTTTCCCCTATGGCGGATGGGATCTTTCAGCAAGACCATGTGAAATATCACATGGCTAGAAGTGTCCAACACTGGTTGGAAAAGCATCACCAAGACCTGAGTTACTCCCAGCCATCTAGCTGTTGTCTGTGCCACAAACAGCAGTTACTCTGTGGTATTAGCTGGTGGACTTGACTATGTATTTTTTTTTGTACATTCCATTTTCCTCTCTGGTAGTGCTCCCTTCCCATACATCCATTCCTCCTTGGTTATAAATAATAGAAGTATATTTCACTTTATACAGTAGAGGCTACAGTTTATGTGAGTGCCAAGTGCTTGCTTGCTGCCCACCCAGAGAAAGAGAAGAAGGTTTCACAGATAAGTGAGTAAACAAAGAATTTAAATTTATGGAATAACTTCTTTAAGACACAAGAAAATCCTGTTACACCGAGTAAAAGGGTAAAAATCTATTGAACTTTTGACTTTCAGGCTCCATATCTCACCATCCATATCTCACCAGCTTCAAATGTGAGACTACCATCATTTTATAGACTATCATCTTGGCTATTTCATGCATAAATTGGACTTGCAACAATTTAGTATATGATTAGTTATGCAGATTCTTGTCATGTAACTGCATTGTTAATGTTTTGCTCCTGGTGGTGGAACAATCTTTTTCTTCCTGTATATTACAAATTACAACCTGTTCTCACATTCCCTAATAGTTCAGTGTGTTATTCCCAAGTGAAAGGTCACTGATTCGAATCCAGGAGCAGCCATGAAGAAGATTTTCTAAGAAAAGAGAAATGGCACCATCCAGCTCATCGATAGTGGTATTTTGGCAAACAAATTGCCAGACTGCATCATGTGAGTGCCATGATAGTTGAAAGAATATGAAAGGAAGTCCATCAATCCATTCCAAAGGCAAGAGGTGGACGTTCAGGCATAATATCGGAGTCAACAAGTTGGCTCATCACAAGGTCTATCAATTTTGGTGTGACAAACAAGGGCAGTGGAGGTGGCTCATATGCTTCATAATAGTGAGATTATAGACACCCATGCAAGCACCATGTGACATGCATTACACAAGTCTGAAATGGTGGTCCGAAAAAAGGTGAAGAAACCTCGACTTCAATATTGTCATAAGAAGCATTGGCTCAATTTTTCAAAAAAGTAAGAACATTGGACAATAAAAGATCGGAAACTGTTGATTTGGAGCAATGAGAGGAGAGTCCATAGACCGGGCTCTGATAGGTACAAATGGTTCTAGAAGAAACAAGAGAAAGGGGGGGGGGCTAAGGGATTGAAAATTAAAGAAACTGTTAAGTTTGGTGGAGGAAGCTTGTTGATATGGGGATGTTTCACAGCCAAAGGCATTGGATACTTGACCGGGATTGTTTGTGGTCTCAATGCTGAGCTATATGTGAGTATCCTACAAGATGAGTTACTTTGTACACTCGAGTACTATGGGTATGAAAAGGATGACAGTGTTCCAGCAGGACAATCACCCGAAGCATATGTCAAGATTGACAAAGAAATAGTTCAATGACAAGAGTTGAAGAAAAAGCTGTATTCTTACCCAAGTGAGTCAACCAGTATGCACCAGTATTGGGAACATGTAGAAGAGACTTGGGAACAGATTTTGGTCGAGACTAGTGATGAGCAAACTTGTTAAACATTCGACATATAGGCTTCGGGTTATCTAATAATTCCATTATGGATTCCGCTACCACAAGCCATAAGTTTTCTGGTCCGTGGTAGCGGAATCCATAACTGAATTCTAACGTGCTTGAACCTGATCGAGAGCATGCCCAAAAGGATTCAGAAAGTGTTAAAAGCCAAAGGTGGATTAACAAAATACTAACAAAATAATAAAAATTCAAATTTAGAGTTTTAGGAGCTAAACCGTAACAATGCAGTTACATGACAAGAATCTACATAACTAATCATATGCTAAATAGTTACAAGTCCAATTTCCCTAGTACCTATAAGCGACAAAGTATTGGAGAATTGACAAGAATTTTTTTGTCCAATTTTGCAGGCCAAATAAAGGTAAAAGAGCGGCGCTTATCCTGCTGGATAAGAACAGCCATTTCTGAAGCCTATAAAGTAGAATGGAAAGAAACCCCTTCTTTGTTTAGAGCACATTCTACAAAGGCATTGCTGCTTCTTGGGCAGAAAGATTGTCAGCCTCTCTACAACAGATTTGTAGGGCGGCAACCTGGAAAAGGATACATACCTTTACCAAGCATTACAAGCTAGACATTTTTTCTAGCGAAGACATGGCCTTTGGACGTAAAGTCCTTTGTGCTGTTGTTCCCCCCCCCTAATATATTTCTTTATTAATTCTCGGGATGTGTTTTCATAGAGACGACTAGGGAAATGAGTATTACACTCACCGGTAATCCGATTTCCTGGAAGTCTCCATGACACCACATACTTCCCACCCATTTATTTTAGTAAGTAGATTGACTATGCTTTTGTTTCTTAAATCTAAGTTACTTGTTATCCCTTTTTCCTGGTTTAGCTGAAAGTACACTGGTGATGGAGGGGAGGGGTGGGATTTAAACCTCTGTGTTTTTCCTGTCCTATCAGAGGAAGGCAGTCTCAGGATGTGGTGTTGTGGAGACTTCCAGGAAACCGGATTACCGTTGCGTGTAATACTCATTTATGTATGAAATAACCAAGATAGACATAAAATGATGGTAGTCTTATGTTCAAAGCTGTAGTGGATGGTGAGATATGGAGCCTGAAAGTTAAAACTTCAAAACATTGTTAACCCTTTTGCTTGTCAGTGTATATTTTCCCCAAGTTGTATTATATGTATTAATTCATTGCAATTTTCAGCACAGGAAGTGCTGTTGGAAATAAAAAGAACAACAAAGAAGACTGTGCTGGGCAGCTCTAATTGAGACAATTGTCCTTGATTTGGACCCTGATGCAGAAACTACATCTTCGCTTGGCAAGGCATACTGTAATGAAATACAGTATTAAACTTGTCATAACAGATTTCATTAATCATATATTTTATACAACAACAGTTTTTTATGCTTCAGCACCTTAGGTGATATCTGTTGCCAATGTATTACATCACAGGTTTAGGGATAAGCCATATGTTGGATAAATTAACTGCATTGTCTTATTATTGTTGAGAGTCATCTTTAGGCATTAAAGTGCACAATATACAGTATGTCCCAATGCCAGCTTTTTAAGACTTTCAAACCACAGAATATAGAAATTACAGAATCATTCCAACAGCTTACCTCATTGTTTTTCTTCTTAATAGCAGCATTTTGTATTCTTTAATATGTTGGACACATATTTCGACCACCTAGTTATACAACTAAGGGCTTGTTCACATCACCGTTAGGGATTCCGTTCAGGCTTTCTGTTATAACATCGTTATAATGGAAAGAAACGGAATCCCTAAGACGGACATCAAAACGGACACCTTTAAGAGGCATTCCGTTTTGATCCGTCATAATAGAAGCCTATGGGAAAGCATAACGGATCTGTCTGGGTGCCATTATGCTGGACGGAAACCAAAGTTCTGTCGACAACGTGCTATGACGTCACCGCGCCGGCTCGCGCTGTTTCCCGGGCGGAGGATCTCTTTGATCCTCCGCCTGGGGAGCGCTTTGTATCTCCGGCGCTTGTAATTACAAGCGCCGGAGGTACGCGCCATGCAGAGACAGGGAAACCTATTGTTTCCCTGTCCTGTTAATTGCCCCCAGCAGCGCTGAGGGTAATTAACAGAAGGGACAGAAGATCATATCGATCTTCTGTCCCTTTGAAGTACCTGGGACTGGACTAATTAGTCCAGTCCCAAGTCTCCAGCTATCCCCAGCAGATGGCCTTTGTCCATCTGCTGGGGGCTATGGGGGGGGCACCCTGGTTGTTACATGTATATAGATACATGTACATAACTGGGGATCATGTACATGCATCTATATACTTCTGGAGGATATTAGGGGTATATATGGATCATAAACAGGGGGCAATATAGAACCAGGGGACATTATATAAAGGGGCATTATTATATAAAAAGGGGGCATACATATATACGGGGCATAAACAGGGGGACATTATATAAAGGGGCAATTATATAAATATATATAGACATAGGTGCATGTTAATGGGGGCACATGCACACATATCTATATATATACATACAGTTAGAGCACCTGGTGGATATCTACATCCACCAGGGCTTTAGGCCTATGTAGCCATGGGGCCACAGGCCCTAAATTTGGGGCCACCCATATATGCATATACATATGGGTATATGCATATATTGTAGGCGGCACCCACACTTCCTTCTACAATCCCCCTGTTGTCGGGAACACGACAAATTTTTTTGGGGAAGTGTGGAGATCTATCTGCCTCCCCCCCCCACACACAATGGATACCAATTCAGGATGGACTGAAGAATGATCCGGTCCTTAGGTACTGAGACATCACCCCTCGTGGTTACGCGACCTCTTCCCTGCCCTTCACCGTAACCTAACGTCTCTGTCCACCGATCAAACTATCCTCGTCTTCTCTCGGTATCCTGCACCAGCGTCTCCCTCAGTCGTCTTTAGTTGTTCGGACTTCTGGGATGGCACACCGCTGTCTCTAAGCTTCCGCTACTCCCATAGTCTTCTTCAATTGGTCTGACTTCAGGGATGGCTTCACCCTCACATCTGGGTAGTGAGGGTCTTTAAGCCTCAGCTCTTCCCACTGTCGTCTTTTGTTGATTGGACTCTGGGATGGCTCTACTCGCGATCTTCAAGTAGTGTCGGTCTTCCAGTATCAGCTGCTCCCACTGCCTTCTCTGTGTCGATTAGACTCTGGGACGGCTTCACTCTTCATCTTCTAGGCGGATCCACGTAACGCAGGTGGACTGGCCTCCTTTAGTACTTTTCCTCCCGACACTTCTTCTCATCTTGCTTGTAGAATCTGTCTTTGAGGAAGTTCTTTCTTGGACAGATACGCAGGTCTTTACCAGGACACATCCGTGTTCTTAGTCCAGTAACGCTCCAGCCGGATCACGTCTTCGTTCTTGTAGACTCTTGAAGATCTCGGAGCATCTAACAAGAGTTGCTTGGAGCGGGATCCTCTGGAGCCAAACGATAGTGTCGGGGGGGGGCATCCAGTTCCTTCCTTGTCATCCTCTCGGTACTTCCTTATCGTCCTATGGTATTATTCCTAGGCTAGAAGAAAGTACCCAGTGCTCCTGAGGGATTTCTCAACTAAATGGTGCATTTAGTTGCATACTTCCATCACCAATACCCTTGACCCATGTGATGAGAAAAGGTATTGGGCTGACCTTCATCCAACAGGACCCCTCGTTATCCTAACACTGGTGTAAGAATACCAAACCTTCAGAGGACCCCATCCTCTGCTGCACATCCCTCTGAACCAACAGATAAGGATGGCCACCCTAATAGGTTAGGATCACCGAGGGGAGCCGTGGACGAAGCACCATCTTTTTTTTCATGATGACACGGCATCCCTGTCTTACTCATGTGTTTCCAGTCTGACTTCCCCCTGTTATACTGTGTTGTGGAGGTCAGCAATATCCGTGGCAAGAATCTTGCCTTGGCTCTACAGGACTCCACAACACAACAACACAGGCCACACTCTGTCGTCGACCACCCAGCGTCCAATCTCAGTCAGAGCTATGCCGCCTGTCTGGACTAGAAAGTGATTGCACAGTGCAACGTCACACTGATCCGTGTGCCCATATTGCCTGTCCGCAACCCACTCCCTGCCCCGATCAGAGCATAACACAGCCCCACTGAAAACCCTGAGCAGAACAGTGCTACCTGTCTCGATCTGAGGCCCTGGCTGCCCAGAGTAATCATCACACTGCACCGTGTACCGATGTTACCTGCTCGCAAACCAACACCTTCCTCAGTCCACAGTATAGCACTGCTCTACCCACAGTAGACACCAGAATGAACCAAAAACAGATGCTACCGGACTCATAGCAGGGGATGCAAATTACAAAAATCAGCAAAGCTGAACACACATGTAAACCAGGACTACCGCCATCAACATTGAAACATACAAACAGGTAACACAGGACACGGACATACACAGGGAACGAACGATGTAACAAATAGCACAGGGGTATCAAACATTCTCTAGCCTATATTGGCCATTTTGACCCCTCAGCACCTGATGAGGCATCCGCTGAGTGGTGACTCTTTTATGGCCAATCTGACTAGTCCCAACTGTACAGTATGTTACCGCGATTGTCTTACTGGACACATTGCAGTGACTTGCACAAGGGCAATTCCTTGCAATGTGTCCTTCGTTCCCACACCTAAAACACCTAATTTGTCTTTGTGTCCTATTCTTACCTGTCCTGCAGTGTTTCGCTATATGACCTAAGCCAGTACATGCAAAACACCTGATGTCCGCCCTGCATGGCTTAGGTCTGTCCACATTGCAGTCGTGCTCCCTTCTCCTATACTGTTCCATTCTCAGGGACGCACTTCTCACGGTATTTCTATTACAAAAAATTGTTGGACTCTTTTTTCCTATCTGAACAGGCTCAAATTTTGTTATATTTGGCCTGTTACAGATATCTCTCCCCCCTTTTTGCCCTGGACAGGGCAAAATTTTTGGAGAGTCTGGCCCTGACTTTACAGAAAAAGAAAGGGCCGGCATCAACTTAGAAAAATTACTGATGACTTGTTGCATGCCGGTCATAAAACGAGACCTTGCAGCAACTTCATCATTCAGTTTGGCTAGAGTCATGTCAGTAGAGGCAGCCTGCTCCTTGAAGACCTTGATCTCAGCATAAGACTGAGTCAACTGAACTTCAAGTTCCTCCTTTTGCCTCTGCACCTCTACCAACTGTGACTCTATTTCCGCCATCCGTGTATCTCGATCAGCAAAAGACTGCACATTCACCTCCAGCTGCGCCCGCAATGCAGAAACCTGCTGTAAATTACTGGAGCAGCACTGGCAGTGAATGATCGGAGGAAACGTCTCTGCTGACCGAGAAACCCGTGCGACATGCTCCGGCTTCCAAATGCTATCCTCAAATGTATAAACAAGTTTGGCTAGCATGTGGAGTCGCCTCGAATCGTTGTTCAATACCATCCGTTTGTTGACACAGAGCTTGTCATAACTACAAGTCTGTGCCAACAAATCGGACCACAACATTTCTGTGGAGGTGTATGAGGTGGGGAGGATGGGATTGAAAGTGCTCTTCTTAGCTAGGTGTATCAGTGTGGGGAAGTCTGCACTGACTTTACTCACGTTTTTGGAGATCGCCATCTTCTCTGGTGCTGCCTTTAGTTGTCCCACTTGAGCTGCTTGGAGGAGGTCCTGTAGACTCCGGAACACCTTCTCCAGACCAGCTGGACTTCTTTGGTTCCACACCACCGGCGATGAGCCTCTCTCGGCAATCGTATGGGTCTTCCTCCTCTGGTCCCGTGTACGCTGACTCGTCTCGGGTCGTGTAAATGCAATAGACAAAACGTTAAACACTACACAAAAGATCTAGGTTCTTTTGCAAAAGAAATTGCACTGTATTCAGCTATGACTGAGGAATCGCGTTACCTGTCCGAATTACCAGGCTCTTTGACGCACAGAAACCACTGTCCGCGTCCCTAATGCCTGGCTAATTCACAGAATAAGCGGCTCCTCCTTGTCGTTGCTAAATACAGCTACAAAGTCTACGCTATGGGCCCTGGCTCGCCAATGTAAAAGGGAATATTAATTATTGGTATTTTGGGATGTACCAATAATTAATATTCATAAATAGGCGTAAACCCGCTTCCGCTAGTTCCGCCTATTTATGCCTATGTAAATCACCTACTGCCTTTCACACGACCTACAAGGGACTCAAAGTACACGTTACAACAATACTATAAAAACACTGCGCGCTGTATTATAAATAATAAATATTTATTATACAATATACAGACTTATTATTTAACAATACGGTACTACACTAATACCAACCCTAGCTACACTACACAATCCCACTTAATTCCACCCACAATACTAACTAAACGCACATACACACAAATAGATAGCCGCCCTCCCCAACCTATCTATATTACTGTCCCTGGGAACAAAGGGTTAATTTACAATAAATATCAGGGGTTAATATGGTACAACAGGGGTATGATGGGTTAACTATCAGGGTGCAAGGGTTCCGGGGTTATGGCAGGACAGCAGGGGTATTGGAGGGGTAATATACAGGGGGTTAATGTTTGTGGATTATATTGCAGGGGTTAGGTTTCTGGCAGGGCAGGGCAAATCAGGGGTTAACTAGCAGGGAAATAGCAGGGCAAATCCAGGGGTTAACTAGCAGGGCAAATCCAGGGGTTAACTAGCAGGGAAATAGCAGGACAAATCCAGGGGTTAACTAGCAGGGCAAATCCAGGGGTTAACTAGCAGGGAAATAGCAGGACAAATCCAGGGGTTAACTATGCAGGGCTTAAATCATTGGTGGTTCAGGGGAACCAGGGTACTCAGCCAAATCCCAGGGGTTCTGCTCGTTGTCTAAGGGGTTGCTCGTCGTCCAAGGGGGAGATTCTTCTGCTCGTTTGTCCAGGGGATGATTCTGCTTTGGGGAGGCACGGCTCAACTGAAGAGCGCAGTGCGATCGGGTTATTTAAACCCGGTCGCGCTCGCTCCCGTGCTCCCGCGCTGCCGGCGAGCGAGCGCGCCGGCAGCATGTGCACAAGTGCCGGCGCGGTGCTATGACGTCACCGCGCCGGCCCGCGCTGTTTCCCGGGCGGAGGATCTCTTTGATCCTCCGCCTGGGGAGCGCTTTGTATCTCCGGCGCTTGTAATACAAGCGCCGGAGGTACGCGCCATGCAGAGACAGGGAAACCTATTGTTTCCCTGTCCTGTTAATTGCCCCCAGCAGCGCTGAGGGTAATTAACAGAAGGGACAGAAGATCATATCGATCTTCTGTCCCTTTGAAGTACCTGGGACTGGACTAATTAGTCCAGTCCCAAGTCTCCAGCTATCCCCAGCAGATGGCCTTTGTCCATCTGCTGGGGGCTATGGGGGGGGGCACCCTGGTTGTTACATGTATATAGATACATGTACATAACTGGGGATCATGTACATGCATCTATATACTTCTGGAGGATATTAGGGGTATATATGGATCATAAACAGGGGGCAATATAGAACCAGGGGACATTATATAAAGGGGCATTATTATATAAAAAGGGGGCATACATATATATGGGGCATAAACAGGGGGACATTATACAAAGGGGCAATTATATAAATATATATAGACATAGGTGCATGTTAATGGGGGCACATGCACACATATCTATATATATACATACAGTTAGAGCACCTGGTGGATATCTACATCCACCAGGGCTTTAGGCCTATGTAGCCATGGGGCCACAGGCCCTAAATTTGGGGCCACCCATATATGCATATACATATGGGTATATGCATATATTGTAGGCGGCACCCACACTTCCTTCTACAGTCATATAGTATCCACATAAAACCAAAAGGGTGCCTCCAATGCCAGATGGTTCTCCATTTGTGACTTGGTGGGTAGAGCACAGGTGCATGGAAAATCCGGAGTGGGGCAGTTGAACACACAAGATAAAGCAATCCAGCACTTAAGTTTCTTAATAAAATCCACAGCCGTTTTTGAAGAGATAAAATGACACCATGTAAAATAACACTGCATGTCCTTCCTACGCGTTTCGAACCCTGTGGTCCACTATTCTGTCCGAACCTGGTTTGTTACTAACTAACATTCATTCATCCATAGCAGTTCCGTACAAGTATAAAATGTATGGCTTCCAATGAGGCTTTGTAGATATTGCTCCCAGTAAAGTCAGACTTCCTTAGTCAGCATATGCATTTATGTTTCAAAATCTGAATCTGAACTCGAGTTCGTTAATGATTGTGGCACATGCCACAAACCCGAGTTCGGGTTTGGATCTTGGAAACATAGATGCATATGCCCACATCGAGACTAAAGGTAATGGCACCGCATATGGAAAAAGTACAGTTTTTAACTGTTCCATCCATGCCACTCTAGTATGAATGCTTTGTTTATATGGCTGCAGTGATGATGCCTGTGACATGCTGCACACGCATACGCAGTACTTGCTTTATGGTTCAGGTCAAATATTCTTACAGGCATTTTTTTTCTGCTGGACATTAGGGACAGCTGAAGAAAACACCCCGTTTTTACGGACTGTCCATAAATTTACGGATGCTTGGCAACCCTGGTTTACAAGTTGTACAGTTATTGAAGTATGCCACATAGGTAGCATTGCAATTAATAAAACACCTCATTTTATAACTTTTTCCAGTGGAATAGGATTCCAAATGATTTTTACTATTCACATAAGGGCATACTTTGAATTTAGCATGTCCACACCTACAGTACAGACCAAAAGTTTGGACACACCTTCTCATTCAAAGAGTTTTCTGTATTTTCATGACTATGAAAATTGTAGATTCACACTGAAGGCATCAAAACTATGAATTAACACATGTGGAATTATATACTTAACAAAAAAGTGTGAAACGACTGAAAATATGGCTTATATTCTAGGTTCTTCAAAGTACCCACCTTTTGCTTTGATTACTGCTTTGTACACTCTTGGCATTCTCTTGATGAGCTTCAGGAGGTAGTATCCTGAAATGGTTTTCACTTCACAGGTGTGCCCTGTCAGGTTTAATAAGTGGGATTTCTTGCCTTATAAATGGGGTCGGGATGATGAGTTGTGTTGGGCAGAAGTCAGGTGGATACTCAGCTGATAGTCCTACTGAATAGACTGTTAGAATTTGTATTATAGCAAGAAAAAAGCAGCTAAGTAAAGAAAAACGAGTGGCCATCATTACTTTAAGAAATGAAGGTCAGTCAGTCCGAAAAATTGGGAAAACTTTGAAAGTGTCCCCAAGTGCAGTCGCAAAACCATCAAGCGCTACAAAGAAACTGGCTCACATGAGGACCGCCCCAGGAAAGGAAGACCAAGAGTCACCTCTGCTGCGGAGGATAAGTTCATCCGAGTCACCAGCCTCAAATTGCAGGTTAACAGCAGCTCAGATTAGAGACCAGGTCAATGCCACACAGAGTTCTAGCAGCAGACACATCTCTACAACAACTGTTAAGAGGAGACTGTGTGCAGCAGGCCCTCATGGTAAAATAGCTGCTAGGAAACCACTGCTAAGGACAGGCAACAAGCAGAAGAGACTTGTTTGGGCTAAAGAACACAAGGAATGGACATTAGACCAGTGGAAATCTGTGCTTTGGTCTGATGAGTCCAAATTTGAGATCTTTGGTTCCAACCACCGTGTTTTTGTGCGACGCAGAAAAGGTGAACGGATGGACTCTACATGCCTGGTTCCCACTGTGAAGCATTGAGGAGGAGGTGTGATGATGTGGGGGTGCTTTGCTGGTGACACTGTTGGGGATTTATTCAAAATTGAAGGCATACTGAACCAGCATGGCTACCACAGCATCTTGCAGCGGCATGCTATTCTATCCGGTTTGCGTTTAGTTAGACCATAATTTATTTATCAACAAGACAATGATCCCAAACACACCTCCAGGCTGTGTAAGGGCTATTTGACCAAGAAGGAGAGTGATGGGGTGCTATGCCAGATGACCTGGCCTCCACAGTCACCAGACCTGAATCCAATCGAGATGGTTTGGGATGAGCTGGACCGCAGAGTGAAGGCAAAAGGGCCAACAAGTGCTAAGCATCTCTGGGAACTCCTTCAAGACTTCTTTTGGAATACCATTTCAGGTGACTACCTCTTGAAGCTCATCAAGTCCTAGCCTTTCTGGCTGCATACCTAACTCTCTGTTTCAATATCTTTGTGAGCACCTCATCCTGTTCCACTATGGGTAAGTATTTGGTGCTGATTTTGTTTTATTTCTGTGTCCTGATTGCTATATAATGTTACCAAAGGAAACATTCCTTTATTATGATGAGGTGTCTCTGATCAATTTGCAATGGCCAGGTTTGGGGTGGTCCCAACGCTATACTGGGTTCCCTCGGACACCATCGAGGTGCCACCACATTTTCCTGCTCTCTGGAAGGGATGGTAAGGCGTGGTGCACCCCAATGGGAAATAGAGAGTCAGGGTCTGCAGTAAAACAGGGTGCTTCTTTACTACAGGGATTCAGGTGCAAAACAATACATACAAGGCATAGGTCTGGCTTCTCCAGTCTCCTCCCTGGTAGAAGAAGGGTGTGATGTTGAGGAAAGGCCTGAACTAGCTGTTCCTCTCTCTTCAGAAGGCTGCTACCCTTGTCCAAGGCTGGTGATCCAGGGTCTGTGGCAGAGTATCCCTGTCTTCTTCTTGTCACTAAGTAATCTGGCAGAGTCTCCTCTTCCAAGCACTGTTCCCTAACTGCAGAACACTAGGTATTCTGACTGTTCTCCTTATTACAGTTTCTAGCTAGACTGGAACCTTCTATGGTGGAGGGGTGTAGAAGCTGAGCACAAACAAATACAGTATAACACTTTCCATCTCTCATAGACTTACATTAGAGCTTCAATGATATTAAATGACAATGACACAGCAGTTTTCAAGACGAAAACAAGTTTTCAGATATAACAACATAGCTAAATCCAAACAACAAGTTCATACTGTCTGCTTTTGGTGGTAAGCAACATCTGGCTTTTTCCTTCCAAAACATGGTCTTCTTTAAACTCTATGGCAGCTGTGGAAAATGACCAGTTTCTCATTCAAAGTCCTAACAATCTCTCAGTATTCATTAATCCTTTCCACAGAGCCTTGCAAATAGTGATAATGAACAGGATATCTATCACAACATATAAAATGCAGTTATACAGTATTACACAGTGCAAGTTAACCTTTTCAAGTGAAATAAATTAAGAAGTTTATAACGTTGCATAGGGGAAACTGACGGAAGTACCCCCTGCTCCAGGGCACTACACTTTTTTGATTCGAATTCTTCAGTAGGAAGTTCCAAATGAGCTACCCTGGAATATGCCTTTTTAAGGGACTGTGGTGGATACTGTCTCTCACAAGTGGCCTGGGCCTGTGGAAAAAAGGTTTTGTCACTGGAACAATAATGGCTCACCCTGACAAGCTCTCCATATGGAATATTGTGAATGGCATGTTTGGGGTGTCACGAGGATGCATGTAGGATCAAATTCTCTGCTGATTTCTTCCTGTATGGGACACTTGAAATTCAGCCACCTTCTAGGGAGCCTGTCACCATGAACATTTTGCGGTAAAATTCAGTAAAACTTTGTGTCAAGCAGGTGGTCCTATCTATGATTGACAGCTATCTTTGTATACACAATCATAGAGGAAAGGCTGTCGATCACAGATAGAACCTCCTCCTTGACTTCAAACCCCACTTTTGCTGGTGACTGCCTGAGATGTCTTCTCCCATTTTTCAAAAGGAATCAGAAAGTACAGACTCTTGGGGAACCAGGAAACATTAGAACAGGAGCAACAGTGGATGTGGAAGGGGAGTATAAATTATTTTTATTTTACAAAATGACCTATTGAAGGTACATTCACAGGGGTCTAAATGGATCTGCTGTATAAATTACCTACAGGTGTAGATTTAACCCTTAGACTCCCGGGACACAAATCCCGGGACACAAATTCCAGCACCGTATTGGTACAGCGCTCTGATCGGGCAGGGCGCAAGAGCTGCGCTCGCCCGATCAGCTGCAGGGGTCCGGCAGTGGCCGATAGCCGGACCCCTGCTGTATGCACCAGCATCGGCGAAAACACCAATGCCGGCGCATTAATCCTCACACTGCCGCGGTCAGCGATGGGAGGGAGAGCGCTGCTGTGACGGGGACCCGATGGCAGGGAAGGCAGCCCGATGCCTTCCTTAGGCATCGGGCAGCCTTCTACGGAAGCCTGTGAGATCCAGGCCCCTGGATCTCACAGGCAGGAAGCTGTAAGTGTATTACATTGTGTAATACACTTATAGCCAATGCATTACAATACAGAAGTATTATAATTCATTGTGCAGGGTATTAGACCCCCAAAAGTTGAAGTCTCAGACTGGGACAAAAAAAAAGTTCCAAGTAAAAAAAAAAAAGTGTCATTTTCCCAAAATAAAGTAAAAAAAAAAATAGTAAAATATAGGGAAAAAAAGAAAAGCAGGCATATTAGGTATTGCCGCATCCGTGTTGACCGGCTCTATAAAAATATCACATGACCCACCACGCTAGGTAAACGCCATAAAAAATAAAAACAATGCAAAAAAAGCCATTTTCTGATCACCTTGCCTCACAAAAAGTGTAATACCAAGCGATCAAAAAGACGTATTAATCGCAAAATGGTGCCAATCAAACCGTCATCTCGTCCCGCAAAAAATTAGACCCTACCTGAGACAATCGCCCCAAGAATAACAAAAAATATGGCTCTCAGAAAATGGCAACACAAAAAAAAGATTTTATTCTGTTCAAAAATGCATCTAATGTGTAAAAATTTACAAAAATAAAAATGTTCGACATATTGGGTATCACCGCATCCATAACAACCTGCTCTATAAAAATATTACATGAGATGGCCTCCCAGGTGAATGCTGTAAAAAAAATTTTTTTAAAAACTATGCCAAAACAGCCATTTTTTTCCCTCTTGCCTCACAAAAAGTGTAATAGCAGGCGATCAAAAAGACATATTAATCCCAAAATAGTAGCAATCAAACCATCATCTCGTCCCGCAAAAAATTAGACCCTACCTAAGACAATCGCCCAAAAAATAAAAAAATATGGCTCTCAGAAAATGGCAACACAAAAAAAAGATTTTATTCTGTTTAAGAATGCATCTAATGTGTAAAACTTACCCAATATGTCTAACATTTTTATTTTTGTTATCAGCCGTCCGTAACAACCTGCTCTATAAAAAATATCACATGATTTGCCCCTTCGGGTGAATGCTGTAAAAAAATTTTTAAAAAACTATGTCAAAACAGCTATTTTTTTTCACCTTGACTCACAAAAAGTGTAATAGCAGGCGATCAAAAAGTCTTATGTACCCCAAAATGGTACCAATGGAAACTTCACCTCATCCCGCAAAAAATGAGCCCCCACATAAGACAATAACTCAAAAAAATAAAAATCAATGCCGCAAACCAATCCATCAAAATCTATGCTGCAAAATCCATATGGCACTCCTTCTGTTCTGAGTCCCGCCATGTGCCCCCACAGCAGTTTACCACCACATATGGGGTGTTGCCGTATTCAGGAGAAAATGGGTAACAAATTATGGGGTGCTTTTCTCCTGTTACTCCTTGTGAAAATGAAAAATTTGGGGCTAAAGCAACATTTTATTGGAAGAAATGAAACTTTTCATTTTCACAGCCAAGTGTTTCCAAATTCCATAAATTCCATAAAAGGGGGTCAAAGTGGCCAGTACCCCCCTTAATATATTCTTTGAAGGGTGTAGTTTCCAAAATGGGGTCACTTTTTGAGGGTTTCCACTGTAGGGGTACGTCAGGGTCTCTCAATGACAAAATGATGCCTAAAAACCATTCTAGCAAAATCTGCCTCCAAAATCCATATGGCGCTCCTTTCCTTCTGACCACTGCCACAAACCCATACCACCACATATGGGATATTTCTGTAAACTGCAGAATCAGAGTAATGTATATTGAAGTTTAGTTTGCTGTTAACCCTTGCTGTGTTGCAAGAAAAAAATTATTAACGTGAATAATCTACCAAAAAAATTGAAATTTTGAAATTTTACCTCCATTTTCCTTTAATTCTTGTGGAACACCTCAAGGGTTAATAAAGTTTGTTACATCAGTTTTTCATAATTTGAGGGGTGTTGTTTCTAAAATGGGGTAATTTATGGGGTAAGTGATTTCCATTAGGTAAGCCTCCCAAAATCACTTTATAACTGAATTGGTGCTCAAAAAAATGGTTTTGGAAATTTTGTTGAAAATTTGAAAAAATGGCTTCTAAACTTCTAAGGTTTCTCACGTCCAAAAAAAAAGTAAAATTACATTTATAAAATGATGCCAACATAAAGTATACATATGGGGAATGTAAAATAATAACTATTTTTGGAGGTATTACTATGTATTTTGAAAGTAGAGAAATTGAAATTTTGAAATTTGCAATTGTTTCCAAATTTTTGCTAAATTTGGTATTTTTTAAAAATGAAATAAAAATGAAATATTTTGCCACAAATTTACTACTGTCGTGAAGCACAATATGTGACGAGAAAACAGTCTTAGAATGGCCTGGATAAGTAAAAGCGTTACCACATAAAGTGACACGTCAGTTTAGCAAAAATCGGCCTGGGATTTAAGGTGAAAATTGGCTCGGTACTGAAAGGGTTAAAGTCTTCAGTATGTCAATTTATTTTGTGTATTTATTATCAGAGATTTTACCATTTTGCAGCGCTTAAGGTGAAATCCACTGCAGTTTAACAGCAAAATCCATGTCAAAATCTGTATATAAGCATATTTTGTTGTATGTTTAGCCACAGATCCATGGCGAAAACCACAGTGGATTTTCAACTAAATTGTACATCCCATGTGGATGAACCTTTTTGGGCTGTTTCAGATAAGTGTGTCCCATGCGGGAATCAAGCTCTGTGTGTGAGTTTCATTCTCCATTATGTAGACTACACTTTTAGCAGGAGTAGATGGCATTATAATGATTTATAGTGCGGTGTGTCTCTGTATGACTTGTATCTACTGAGTTATACTGACAGCATTATTTCAGTATAATTCTTTAAAAATAAGGTCATGCAAAGGCGCACAGCACTATAAATCAGTATAATGCCATGCGCTCCTGTGAAAACAGCAGTGTCCATAACGGAGAATCACGCTCACAAATAGAGCGTGATTCCCACACTGGACATGCTTGTCTGAAACAGCCGTTAAAGTCCTGATAAAAGATTCCTTCCAAGTTCAGTACAGATCTCAGCATTGTGCAGGCAACTGGGAGTTTTACCAAAGCTAGTGAAAAGAAAAGTATTAGCAAAAATTTAAGAATTTAGAGTTAAAACCCTTAACTGCTTGTTATAAGCAGAATGGCACTTTTCCTTTGCACTAGATTTGACACGCTTGTCCTATTATATTTGTATGAATATCAATAAGTGGATATTCCTTAATTAATAATCTAGCAATATTGCAAAAAGACATTGCAGAACTGTAGTCTTTGTGTGACAGTTGCCCATATACAGTCAGTAGCTCCTACATACATGTTAAGTTTGGCTGAATGTGTTTTCAGTGAGGAGAGAGGAAAAACCTGCCGCCAGACACCTCTAGCAGAAGCACATCTTTCAGGAGAACAAAATAAAAATTAAATTCTGCTTATCCTTCTCTCCTTGAGGGAACAGGTTTTGGAGCTCCCCACATACATTGGATTGTCAGCAGGTTTAGCTGGCAATGTGTACAGGGGTCTTTACTTTGAGAAGATTCAGGGGTTGTCATGGCTACAAACAACTGTGCGTTTATACTCTCTATAAGCCTATATTGCAATATTGAGTTCAGACCACCAGGTATACATGACTTCTCAGCTTTCCTGGCACCAATTAGGTCACTCTTGAATGGTTTGGTTGTGTTCTGTGAAAGTGAAGTTTTCCTTTAGAATATCATTTCATTATAGGTAAACAGCATATTGTGAAGCAAATACAAAGGGTAATGTGTAAATCACAATTACATTCATCTAACGTGTAAATGTTTGACTGCTTAAGGAACAATGTGGATAACACAAGTCACCTTTCTAATTATACATTGCCTTATGCTGATGTAAACCTTTGGGATAAAGTGTTAATATGATTTACCATGCAACAATAAGCTCTACGTACAGTCATAGAATAATAATTGTATATTAACCATGTGGAACACCTTGACAATTCTTTAAACGGCTATAAAGGAGTAGGACGGGAGTTATTCGTTGACTTAACTGTGGATTCTATTCTTTTTTTGTACCCACTGAAATTGTTTGCGGGTATTATTTGTGTTCCATTTGGTTCAATGAAAATAAAAGCCAAAGATTACCTCTTCTACTGTAAATGCAATAAAGCTTGACAAGCTGACAATGACATCATAATGTACCAGCCCAGAAAGGTACATTGCCTGTATCAGCTTGCAATCTTTAATTTTTTGGGAAAGCTTTACAGGTCAGAATAAGGCCAAAACAAGTGATCCCTACTCTGACTACCCACCAACTGCAGTTGTCAATATTTTCACTGGAGATCAGTCTTGTCTTGCATTCCTGACTTCCAGTGAACTTCAGTAAGATATTCTCTCCAGCTAGCTCTTTTTGGCTCCTACCATTTCCCTCCCATTTTTCTTGCCCCTGCAAGAGCTGTTATGGGTGCTTGACTCTGCCCCATCAGCATCACTAACTATAGTGTATCTGGAGTATCTTCTCCTGACGTGCCTGAGCTTTAGCACACACTTGGAGCCCAGTGACCACTTAGTAGGACTGAGGAAAAGGTGGTAGGCACACATGGGAAAGCATATAATAAAAAAACTAGGTCCAGGAAACATGAAGTACAGGGTCATACAGTACTATGTTTTTGACATACAGTAGAGGTATACATTTTTACCACTTACAAAATAACGTATACTAAAACAGGATTCAACTGGATAGCTGTACAGTTGAATCCTGTTGTCTTTGACTTCTAGTGAAAAAAAACAAAAGACAAAATATATCTGGGAACTGTTTTTTTTGCCAGGGCAGAAAAACAACAGACTGTAATGTTCTGTCCAGTCAAAAATGATGTCTAGATTATACGGTGGTGTTGTGTTTTTTTTTTGTTTGTTTGTTTTTTTTTAACAATAGATGTCAAACGCAACACGATACAACTGTATAGGCATTCAGTTGCATCCTGCTTTAGTATGCATTTTTCTTGCAGTTCATAAAAACTGTGCTGTGGTGGCCCTGCCAACATGCTTTCAATCAATCCCATTAAAGTGAATATGAGCTGAGCTGTGGTACGCTTCCACGGCCACTACAAAATGGGTGGAGCCTTCTGGCTCCAGCTCTGTCCACTGTTTTTTGTTAATTTGTTGTTGTCCCAGGAACTTACGGCAGAAGTTTAAAGAAGTAGCTACTTATTGGCCATATTAGCTGTCATAGTGTTAAATTTTTCTTTTCAGTCATGAACTGAGATCTTTAGATATCCAATTATGTTGATTGTGCAAAGACATGCTTGATTGACTATACACACCATAGTGAAACGTGGTATCACAGACCCTTAGACTATAAAGTCCATGAGGGATCACAGACAAAAATAGGGCATGTTTCAGTGGTGACACCACACAGCCTGTGTAAAACCACTGATGTGTGGATACACACATTATAATTCAATGTGTACGTGAGCTGTCCATGTAGACCATGGGCAGCACATGTCTGTGATTCACTGATTACTGACCTTACACTTTAAGATTGGAGAGCTCCAACAGGTGAAAACTCCCATTGACATTATTATAAAATGTCTAACCGATGCAAGTAAAATCGGATTTATCTGAAAAATCGAAATATGTGTTTTAAAATGTTCTTTTATACTTTAGTCCACATTGGCCATTTCTAAATTTTGCTCATTACTTTAAGTGTTTTCTAATAAATATTTTTTTGGTCTGTTTCTAGTCGGGTTTAATAAGGACACAAGAGGCTGATTATTTCTTGAAACCACTGCCTGAACATATTACACTCAAGCTCAATTACTCCACTTCAGATGGCCACCAGCCTCATGTCCTATATAAGAGATCAACTGACAAACAGATGTACAAGGAAAATATGGTGTCTCTAGTTGAAAGACAGCAAGAACTGGAAAATCATAACAGGATTTACCATGTCCATGCAAAAATTTCTCATCCAGATCATCAGCATAGAGACCAGAGGCATGGAAAAAGTAACAAACAGCACTACTGTGGAAGACGCAAGAAATGTATGTAAGGACATATTATTTTATATTTTAAAAATAGTAATGGTGTATTTTGAAAAGTAATTTACCATGAGTTACTTTAGAGGGGTTGTCCAACTTTACGTCTTTATTAAATAATACTCACCCAGCAGGACCTGTTAAGGGAAGGAAACTTGTTTGCTCCCAATTACTCCTTTTTAAATCTGTGGGTCCACTGCTCACTGTTCCTGTTTGCAAATTTCTGGTATGGACATGCAATAACTGACTGTAGAGGTAGCATGCCCCCCAAGTGGCAAGTGTCAACAGTGATGTGCTACTTGGATAAGACTCCTGTCCATTCTGGAAGTTTACATTCGGGAACCGAAGTGCAGTGAAGACTGTGGTGAATCCAAGGAACTGGAACCAAGCATTGAAGCATTGAGAACTGACAAGTTTTTTGCATACCTTGGGAGAAGGACAACCTCTCGGAATATAGTTTTTGTTTTTTTAGTATATTGACAAGTGTCATAAGACTGTTACTTTACAATTGATGAATGGGCCTATAAAAATCACACCTATTCTGAGCTAAGCCATTTACTAGATATAAGGTGTATAAATAGGCTTTTACCAATTTCTATGCTGTTCGTGGGCACCTACTTTCAAGGAGAGCTGAACCCATAAAAATACTGACTGCTACCACTATTACCTCTAGGGGTGAGCAGGCAATGACCTGTTGTCACTCTATGCCAGTAAACCTTCCATGAGCAAAAGATGCATGGTTACACGTTACACAATTTAACCCTTAGGATACCAGTTCCGTACATGTACGGCGCTGGAAGATGGGACAAAAATCCCAGCACCGTACTGCTACTACAAAAATCCCAGCTCCTTCGCCTGCCCGATCAGCTGCAGGGGTGCTGCTGTATGCACCGGCATCGGTGCCTTCCTTAGGCATCGTGACTGCCTTCCGTGACAGCCTGTGAGATCCAGCCCCCTGGATCTCACAGGCAGGAAGCTGTAAGTGTATCAGACCCCTAAAAATTAAATTCCCCGAGTGGGACAAAAAATAAAGTTGAAAAAAAAAAGTTAAAAAATAACAAAAAAATAAAAGTTTCAAGTAAAAAAAAGCGTCCTTTTCCCAAAATAAGTTAAAAATTGGAAAAACTAACAATTTCCCAAAGTATCATTGCGTCCGTATCGACCGGCTTTTTAAAAATATCACATGATCCACCCAGTCAGGTCAACGCTGTAAAAAAAAAAATGAAGTGCCAAAAAAGCCATTTTCTGGTTACCTTGCCTCACAAAAAGTGTAATACTAAGCAATCAAAAAGGCGTATTTAGCCCAAAATGGTGCCAAAATAAAATAGACATATGGGGAATGTTAAGTAAGAAATATTTTATGAGGTATCACTTTCTGGTTTAAAAGCAGAGAAATTGAAATTTAGAAAATTGCGAATTTTTACATTTTTTTGGTAAATTTTGGATTTTTTCATAAATAAAGGTGAAATATATTGACTCGTATTTATGACTGTCGTGAAAGGGTTAAAAAGGCTTCAAGGGGGATGAAGATTTTTTATTTTTTTTTCTCTTTATTCAAGACAAAGGAAGGGTTATATTATGTACAAAATTAATCAGCAAATAAGAAGCACTATATAATGTATATGCATTATTTTATCAAGTCACAATAAAATGCATTAGTGCTTTCCATCACCTCCCTCCCAATTCCCTCTTAATTTAAATTCCCAAATATATTTTCCCAATCATCTAAAGTGATCATCGAACAATCAGATCCCCAAGACTCTGACCTTCTGGGCCAAATTCCCCATCACATCATTCAAGGGTGTACAAGTGTCAATTTCCAATAGTGTCTTTTTTTTTTTTTTTTTAATAGTAGACAGCGCTGAACATAACTGAAAATGCCTAAACCTATTTAAATTACCTAGATTTCCCCTTCGTGCTAGCAGGGAGAAAGGAATTAGCTCTCCATTGCCTGAGAGAGAATATATTAAAGGGGTTGTCTCACTTCAGTAAGTGGCATTTATCATGTAGAGAAGGTTAATACAAGCCACTTACTAATATATTGTTATTATCCATTTTGCTTCCTTTGCTGACTGGATTCATTTTTCCACCACATTATACACTCCTCGTTTCCATGGTTATGACCACCCTGCAATCAATCAGTGGTGGTCGTGCTTGCATAATATAGGAAAAAGCACCAGCCTATGTGCTCAGCCACCAGAGAGGCTGATGCTTTTTTCTATAGTGTACAAGCACGACCACCACTGATGGATTGCAGGGTGGTCTGTAGCCATGGGAACGAGCAGCGTATAATGTAATGGAAAAAGGAATCCAGCCAGCAAAGGAAGCAATATGGATAATAATAATAATACATAGTAAGTGCCTTGTGTGAACTCGGTCTACATGATTAATGCCATTTACTGAAGTGAAACAATCCCTTTAATGAGTCCCTTAGGCCTCTTTCACACAAGCGTGAGACTCGGATGTCTCCCGCATCGTGTGCCGTGTGCTGAACTCCCGGCACTGAACGGGGGTACATAGCATTATAAATCAGTATAATGCTATGTAACTCCCATTCAGTGCCGGGAGTTCAGTACACGGCACACGATCCAGGAGACGTCCGAGTCTCACGTTCGTGTGAAAGGGGCCTTAGGCCCCATTTACACGACCGTATGAATGGGGCCGTATCTATCCGCAAAATTGCGGGAATAGATGCGGCCTCATTCACCTCTATGGGCCGGGAGCCGCGGCACGGAGCGGCTCTTTTGAAGCATGTCCTATACTTGTCCGTGCGCACGGACAAGTATAGGCATTTTCAATGGGGCCGCACGGCGCGTGTTCCGAGCGCTGCAGAACACACGCCGGGCGGCCCCCGTATATTGCAGTAATGCGTGCCCGCAAATATACGGTCGTGTTAATGGGGCCTTAATTAGTTTAACTTATCCTCAATCCATATAGGGGAGTTGCTTAAAACCTAAAGGAATTCTAGTCTATCAGCTCTGGACAATGCAAGCCGAAGCCAAACCGTGATTTTAGATCTCAATTTAACAATCAATGGAATCAAGTTAAGCTGTCTGAGGTCTTCAATATTAGGGATATATTAGGCAATGACCTGTTGTCACTCTATGCCAGTAAACCTTCCATGAGCAAGAGACTCATGGTTAGCTATACACGTTACACAATTAAAAAAGACTGCAAGGTGGATGAGTTAATGACTTCATTCAACATGGAGGTTGCAACACCACCTGATATATGCTGGACTAGAATCATAAAACTATCACAAAATAAATCGATGCATCCTGCATGGTGAAAGATAAACATAGTTGCACAGTCACAATTAAAGGGAAATTCACAAAGCCATAGCACCTTTCCAAAAAATAACTATACTTCATCTATATACAAGCCAATACCTGATCTTATATGCAACCAGAGGTTCTTAGTAGATATATTTTTGATTTAAAAAGTATCCATACACTGACTGCTACCATTATTACCACTCAGGGGTAAGCAGGCAATGACCTGTTGCTTCAGTCTATGCCAGCAAACCTTCCATGAGTAGGAAGCTATGCACATTACCTGATTAAACAAAGTGACTGCATTGTGCCAACTGTAAAGTTTGGAGGAGAGATAATGCTATTGGGTTGTTTTTTAGAGTTTAGTCTAGGCCCCTTAGTTCCAGTAAAGGAAAACTGGGGAAGAACTTTTTCTGTTCCAGTATGACTGTGTCCTAGGCCACAAACCGAGGTCCATAAATGCATTGTTGGGTGAGTTTGGAGTGGAAGAACTTGACTGATCCGCACAAAGCCCCATCAAACACATTTGGGATGAACTAGAACAGAGATTGTGAGCCATGTGCTCTCATCCAGCATTATTGTTTGACCTCACAAAGGGTTTTATGGATGATTGGGATAACATACTACATTCTAAAAACCTATAGAAAGCCTTCCTAGTTGAGTGAAAGCTGTTTTAGCTGGAAAGCGGGACCAACTTAATATTAATCCCCATGGATTTAGAATGGGATGTCATTAAACATCTGTAAAGAAAAACTGCTGAAGAGTCGGTTGTAACACTACAATATAAAAGAACATTCTGGGTATTTCTATCATGATTACTGAAAAGTGTCAAGAAACAGATAAAAGAATCACTAAATGCCCTTCCAAAACTAATATTAAGTTAGTCAACTAAAATAGCTTTCCGCCAAAATTAAAGGCACCCATCCAAATTGTAAGCCACCAGCATAATGTGCCTGGTGAGCTCCAGGCTGTTGGTTGAACGATCATTTAACCAATACAGTAGCTATTGAATGTGTATGGCCAGCTAAAGTAAAATATCTCTTTAGTGCTTCTTTCTTGAGTCAATATGCAACTCATTAAATAGCCTTAAATGATGACACAGGATCTCAATTAAAGCAGATACCCCATCAGTAGACAGCGCTGTATTGAATTGTCTGCTCCTCGTTAGTAAAGATAAGCATTCTGATTGAAGGGTTTAAAATAAGAAAATGACTCATTCACCTAACTGCTCCCATTCCAATTCTTTTACATCCCCCCACTGGTCTCTACTTCCTGGTCCCTCTTGACATACAAATTACTGCTCAGCTAATCAGTGGCTTAGGTCATTCACCACGTGGTGGGGCATGGTTAAGGTTAGTATAGCTGAAGTAAAGAGCGTCCAGCACTAGCGTAAAATCTTCAAATTTTATTCAGCAGATAATTAAAAATACATCTCCATAGCTATCAGGCTGTTCACGGCCTACGCATTTCAATCACAAAACAGACCTTATTCATGGCACAAACATTTTATATAGCGTTAAGTGAATGGAAATATCTGAAGTGGATTTCCATCTGAATTTCAGGAAAAAAATTAGATTTGCCGAAAAGCCAAATTTCCTCGCGCTTCATGGTAATGAATCTATTTTTCCTGAAATGCCGGTAAAAAGACTCACCTCACCCTTTTTTTTACATGAAGAGGCTGTTGCCTTCCTGATTGCAGAAACTGTGCAAAATCTCGCACGGAGTGACGTCATGACATCATGTCACCTCACGAGATTTTGCATGGTGTCTTCAATCAAGATGGCCACTACAGCCTTTTTCCGCTCAAATAGATAAGGTGAGTATGTGTAACGGGGAGCCGGCGGCGCGCTTCCCCTCTGCCGTGCCGCCGGTCTCCCAGGAGTGCGCCGGAGCGAGGACGCAGGATGCGTCCTCGTCTCCATGACGACACTCACAGGAGAGGGTCCGGCACGCGCACTGATACAGCGCGTCCGGCGTCCTCCTCGTCCCCCTAGTAACGAGCAGGCGGGGACATCTGAGCGCTGGTCTGGGCAACCAGCGCTCAGAACATTTATTATATACCTGGTTTTGGGTCATGTGGCGCTGGCCACGCCACATGACCAAATTTGGTGCATATTTGAGCGCTGGTCACGTTTGGCCAGCGCTCGGTATGCAGATGAGGTCATGTGACGCTGGCCCCATCACATGACCCAGTGGAGGGCTATTTAAAGCCACTAGTTGTCCTCCCTAATCGCCTGTGATTAGCGTTACAACTTTGATCAGTGCTTGAGCGACCTTGTGTTTGATTTGCTGTATGACCCTGACCTTGGACTTGGACTTCGACCTCTTTTTGCTTCACCCCCGGTATTGACGTTATCTCCTGTGTATGACCCGGCTTGCTGACTATTCTGATATTGTGTTTGTTTCGTCTGTGTTTGTCTCTCCAATTGTTCCCTGTCCCTCCCTGTGCACTTATACAGAGCAGGGACCGTCACCGTGGTTGTCCGCGGCCGTCTAGGGCCAACTGAGGCAAGCAGGCAGGGAGAGAACGGGGGGGTATTCAGTACAGGGCGCACCTTCCCTTGTCTCCCTCGTGACAGAATCACAGGCCATACTAAATGGAGCCGTTGCGAGTTCTCACGGATCATATAGGTGACATGGCTCAGATGATCCAGGATCTGGCCGAGAGAATCCAACACCAGGAGCAGCTGCAAACTGCACCCGCAGCCGCTCCCTCCATTATCGAACCCCATATAAGGTTGTCCGATCGGTTTGTGGGTAACCGAAAAACTTTCCGTTCTTTCCAGGAAAGTTGTAAATTATATTTTCGTTTACGCCCACACTCCTCGGGTTCTGAGCAGCAGCGGGTAGGAATAATCATTTCCTTGCTGCAAGGGGACTTTCTCATTGCCATCTGACTCCCCATGTCTGTTGTCTGTGGAGGCCTTTTTCCAGGCCTCAGGTCTTTTGTATGAAGAACCAGACTGGGCCACTGTAGCATAAACTCAGCTCAGGAACATTCAGCAGGGAAACCGCCCAGTAGAGGATTACTGTGCAGAGTTCAGGAAGTGGTGTGTCTCCTCTGGGTGGAATGACCCAGCTTTGAGAAGCCAGTTTAGGGTGGGGCTGTCAGACCAACTCAAGGATCTTCTGGTTAGTTATCCTACTCCTGACTCCCTAGAGACGACCATGACTTTAGCTATTAAGCTGGATCGACGGGTGAGAGAGAGACAGAGGGAACGATCAAGTACTCCTCAAGCTGTCGTCCTGCCTGAGTTTCCTCCCCTGAGTCCACCTCCTGCCAAGGTCCAAGAGGAGTCCATGCAGTTAGGAGGAACCTTGAAAAACCAAAGACGTTTAAAGGGAGCCTGCTTCTACTGCGGTGAGGTGAACCACTGGCTCCAGCAGTGTCCAAAACTTCCCCAGCAGTGGTAAGGAGAAAGGTTTTAGTACCCATCTCCATTGCATATGATCAATTCAGGGGTTCTGGAAAGGCTTTTGTTGACTCTGGTTCTGCTGCTAATTTTATTGATTTTGATTTTGTACAGTCTGTGGGTTTACCGATGGTCCCTTTAAGGGAGGTAATTCAAATTATCGCCCTCGACTCCACCCCCCTAAATAATGGGAGGATCGAGTTCTGTACTCCTAGTGTGACCCTGACGGTTGGGATTTCGCATTCCGAAAAATGTGTTTTTTGGGTCTTAAAGAATTTACCTGCTGACCTAGTTCTTGGTTTACCTTGGTTGCAGGACCACAATCCTGTAATCAATTGGTCAACAGGTGAATTAGAAAAATGGGGGCTAAATTGTGACAAGTGTTGCAAATCTGTATTGCAGTTGGGAGGTACTACTGAGTCTCTTTCTTACCTGAGTACATCAACGATTTTTCGGACGTTTTCTCCATGTCCGAGACTGAGTTCCTCCCTCCTCACCGGCAATATGATTGTGCCATCAATATTATTGAGGGGTCCAAATATCCCAAGGGCCGTATCTATAATCTCTCTACTCCAGAGCGTCAGTCTATGAGGGATTATCTCAAGGAGAGTCTGGCCAAGGGTCACATCCGGCCTTCTGTTTCTCCCATGGGGGCAGGATTTTTCTTTGTCGGAAAAAAGGATGGAGGGTTGAGGCCCTGTATTGATTACAGGGAACTCAATAAAATTACTGTTAAAAACAGGTACCCGCTGCCCCTTATTCCTGATTTGTTGAATCAGGTTCAGGGTGCTTGTTGGTTTACTAAGCTAGATCTGAAGGGGGCGTACAACCTGATCAGAATCCGTGAGGGTGATGAATGGAAAACTGCCTTTAATACCCCGGAGGGTCATTATGAGTACCTAGTAATGCCCTTCGGGTTAAGTAATGCTCCTGCGGTGTTGCTGGAGGTGTTGCGTGAGAACAAGTTGTTTGTCAAAGGGGAGAAGTGTATCTTTGGTGTTCAGGAAGTGACCTTTTTGGGATACATTCTCACCCCTTTTTCCTTCAAAATGGACCCGGGTAAGGTACAGGCCATTGTAGATTGGGTGCGACCTTCCTCTCTGAAGGCGCTCCAGCGATTTCTGGGTTTTACTAATTTCTATCGGAAATTTATCAAAAATTTTTCTGTTATAGCCAAACCCATTACGGATTTGACCCGCAAGGGAGCTGATTTAGTCAACTGGTCCCCTGCAGCTATTGAAGCTTTTGAAAAGCTAAAGCGTTTTTTTGTTGATGCTCCTGTGCTGATCCAGCCTGATCAAAATAAGCCGTTTGTAGTTGAGGTGGATGCATCTGAAGATGGTGTGGGGGCAGTACTGTCCCAGGGGTCTTCCACCTTAACTAATCTCAAGCCATGCGCCTTCTTCTCCCGCAAGTTCTCTCCTGCCGAGAGAAACTATGACATTGGTAATAGGGAGTTACTAGCAATCAAGTGGGCATTTGAGGAATGGCGTCATTTTTTAGAAGGGGCATTACACCGCATTACGGTCCTCACGGATCATAAGAATTTGATGTTTCTGGAATCTGCTAAGCGATTGAATCCCAGACAGGCGAGGTGGGCTTTGTTTTTTACTCGTTTTGACTTTTGTGTTACCTTCAGACCCGGAAGCAAGAACATTAAGGCCGATGCCTTATCCCGAAGTTTCCAGGCGTATCAGCCTCCTGACGTCCCTCCTGAGCCCATCCTGCCAACTGACATCATCGTAGCCGCTACCTCATCTGATCTCGCTTCTGAAATCGTGGCAGGACAACATCTTGCTCCCACTGGTACTCCCAATGACAAGTTATTTGTGCCAGCTCATTTGCGGTTGCGACTGCTGGGTGAGTGCCATAGCTCTGTTTTATGTGGACATCCTGGTATCAATGCCACCAAGGAGTTGGTCTCTAGGCAGTATTGGTGGTCGTCAATCTCCAGAGATGTTCAGGCTTTTGTAACTGCGTGCAATACTTGTGCCAGGTCCAAGAATCCCAAGACTCGGCCTATGGGTGAGTTGCGTCCATTACCCATACCTGGTAGACCTTGGTCACATCTGTCCATGGACTTCATCACGGATTTGCCATGCTCTGAGGGTAAAACCGTGATTCTTGTAGTGGTGGACAGATTCAGCAAGATGTGTCACTTTATTACTTTGTGTAAATTACCCTCTGCAAAGGTTTTGGCTTCCGTATTTATGGACCACATAGTTAAACTACACGGTGTTCCTGAGAATATTGTTTCCGACAGGGGGGTGCAGTTTGTGTCTAAATTCTGGAGGGCCTTCTGTAAGAAGATTGATATTTCCTTATCCTTTTCGTCAGCCTTTCATCCGGAGACCAATGGTCAGACTGAACGTCTTAATCAGTCCGTTGAGCAATATCTCAGATGTTATGTTGCAGATAACCAGCATGTGTGGGCCAGATTCCTGTCTGTGGCCGAGTTCGCGATTAATAACCGTGTGAATTCGTCTTCTGGGGTATCGCCGTTTTTCTGCAACATGGGGTTTCATCCGCGCTTTGGCTCCTTTTCTCCAGCTGTTTCGGCGGTCCCAGAGGCCAATGCTCTCTCTCAGGAACTGTGCACAGTTTGGGCACAGGTTCAGTCGAACCTGGAAAGAGCCCAAAGGATTCAAAAAACTAAGGCCGATAAGAGACGTTCTAAGGGTGTGAATTTCAAGGTGGGGGACATGGTATGGTTGTCAACAAAAAATCTACGTATGAAAGTACCATCCTATAAGTTTGCGCCTCGCTTCATTGGTCCATACAGGATAACCAAGGTGATCAATCCGGTGTCGTTTGAATTGTGTTTACCTAACTCCCTTCGTGTTCACAATGTTTTTCATATGTCTTTGCTTAAGCGTTATGTTGCTCCCGCTGGTCCAGAGGAACTGCCCCCGCCTCCGGTCGAGGTGGAGGGACAAGTGGAGCACGAGATTCATAGAATCATTGACGTTAGGAAAGTCCGGAATTCCTTCCAGTACCTGGTACACTGGAGGGGATTCGGGCCTGAGGACAGATCTTGGGTACCGCTGAGCAGGATGCATGCAGACGCACTTGTTAGGAGTTTCCATCGACAGCATCCTAAAAAGCCGGTTCCTCCAGCTAAGGGTCCGGTGGCCCCTCGTGAAGGGGGGGGTACTGTAACGGGGAGCCGGCGGCGCGCTTCCCCTCTGCCGTGCCGCCGGTCTCCCAGGAGTGCGCCGGAGCAAGGATGCAGGATGCGTCCTCGTCTCCATGACGACACTCACAGGAGAGGGTCCGGCACGCGCACTGATACAGCGCGTCCGGTGTCCTCCCCGTCCCCCTAGTAACGAGCAGGCGGGGACATCTGAGCGCTGGTCTGGGCAACCAGCGCTCAGAACATTTATTATATACCTGGTTTTGGGTCATGTGGCGCTGGCCACGCCACATGACCAAATTTGGGGCATATGCAGATGAGGTCATGTGACGCTGGCCCCGTCACATGACCCAGTGGAGGGCTATTTAAAGCCACTAGTTGTCCTCCCTAATCGCCTGTGATTAGCGTTACAACTTTGATCAGTGCTTGAGCGACCTTGTGTTTGATTTGCTGTTTGACCCTGACCTTGGACTTCGACCTCTTTTTGCTTCACCCCCGGTATTGACGTTATCTCCTGTGTATGACCCGGCTTGCTGACTATTCTGATATTGTGTTTGTTTCGTCTGTGTTTGTCTCTCCAATTGTTCCCTGTCCCTCCCTGTGCACTTATACAGAGCAGGGACCGTCACCGTGGTTGTCCGCGGCCGTCTAGGGCCGACTGAGGCAAGCAGGCAGGGAGAGAACGGGGGGGTATTCAGTACAGGGCGCACCTTCCCTTGTCTCCCTCGTGACAGTATGTTTGTTTTTTTTTTTTTGTTTTTTTTTGTAAACCAGATTAGCCCCTGAAAAGATTTAGTTTTAATCTCAGATACCGCAATCAGCGATTGAATGCGCCATCTGAAGGGTTCAATGATGGTGGTGCAGTGTAATCGCTGTTCTGTCATTGCGCCCTCAACATACAAAGGAATGCACTTAGTGACAAAGTAATTCATCACAAATCAAATTTCTTTGTGAAATTCGGGGAAGCAGCCAAATCGAATTTTTCAGAACTTCACTCATCTCTAATTGTATACAACAATGGTACATATAGTATATAGGAGAGTAAGCAGTAAATTCAATCAGGTTTAAATATTCTTAAATATTCAACAACCACAGGTGAAAAGGGTAATGAAAGATTAGATTTCTTTTTAACCCTTTATGCAAAAAGCTAAATTGCATGTAAAAGAGAAACAAATATGGAAAGGAAGGAAACATGGTATATGTGCACTCTGCATCCTCTGCTATTTGGACATATGATATAATAGTTGATCCATTTTATTTCATTATGCTGTACATATGCTCGAATATGTGGTGGGACCATAAATAATAAAGCATGATTTCACTTTTCATATACAGACCAAAGGGGACAGTTGAATTACATTGGAAGATCCAGAATGCCTCACGATTATGTAAGTTACTGGAAGCATCCCCTGCCTCTGTTGGAGGGGATATGTATAACATAATGAAAAAAATGGATCAACTATTATGCTTATACAGTATATGTCTAAACAGCAGAGGATGTATAAACTGTTGTACTTTTGCAGTACCATACCAGTGCCACGACTTTGCCATCAACAGTGTTCATTACAATTCCCAGTGCGTTTTTTTTTTTTTTTTACTCTCCTATTACGATTGTTGCATACAATGTTTGTGCCATGAATAAGATCTGTTTTATGATCGAAATGCGTTGCCCGTGAACACCCCAATTATGGAGATGTATTTTTAATTCTCTACTTAATAAAGTTTGACGATTTTATTCTAGTGCTGGACGCTATTTACTTCACCTGACTTACCCAACCCACAAGCTAGAACTGGTCCTTGCACAGAGACTTATCCCCCGATTGCTAGCATGAGTTTTGCTAGTACTATAAAGGTGAGAATGCCTTCTTTAGTATTTTACACTGTTCGAAGCCTTTAAAAAACTTTAGTCAGCCGGATAACCCCTTAACCAGAAACTATTGATTTCTGCAAGAGAACTGCAACTTGAAAGATATCCTTTCAAACAAGATAACCTAACAAAGCCAAAGGTACACAAGGATAGTTTAGAAACAATGTTAATGTCTTTAGTCTAGGCTTTAGTCTAATTGAGAATTTGTGGCTCTCCTTACTTGTAGCTGTTCAATAACAGCATTTCATGCAACTTTACAGAGCTTGAACAGTTTGGAAAAAAGTAAGGAACAAAACATTGTCGACATGTGCAAAGCTGGTGGACACCTATCCAAATAGTCAGTGATATAAGGTGTCACTTCTAAATACTGAAACGAGGGAAACCCTGAAGCAGTCAATTATCTTGTGTTTTAAGTCACTTGAATTCACAGGATATGTCATAATTTAAATGTCTAAAAGATGCATGTCCCACTTCTGGAACCTGCATGTGTCTCCTGAATGGAGGTTTATCAGTCAGGTGTATACCATAAAACAAATGTATTTTTAAAGATTACAAAGAGTGTACAACTGTAGAATTGGTACACTAAGCAAACAAAGCAGAGTTAGAAGATTTGTTTTCAGAAATGAAAACTGTCATCTGCTTTTGGATCATACCTTTCAGAAAGTGTACATAGCAGAGTGCTCTTTAACCTGCACTTCCAGAATAACAGGAAATAAAACACTTTACTTAACGATACATACTTGAGAAGGGAAATGGTCTGTACTGCAGCCATCTCTTACATGCTAACTAACTAGCTGCTTTTTTAACCTTGACAAAATGAATTGTAAAACATATCTGAAAGTGGGATGGAGGAAAGGGTTTGTTAAAAAAAAGAAAAAAAAAATGTGAATGTGCACATTGTGTTGAACACAATGACAGCAATAGCAAATCGTGTCCGAGACCCTGACATACATAGCCATGAGTAAACATATGTTTGACGGCGTTAATGAACAGTTTGTTTAAAAACACACCACGTGATGCTTCCAAAACTTGTCCTTTATTGGTGGCTGATGGTGTTTAAACACACTGTGATTGAGTGCTACTTGTCAGAAAAAAGAGCTTGTTGGGACTTAGCCTCCATAAAATTATGCCTTAATGGAGACAGAATGCAATCACATGTTTTAGTTGTCAGAAGAAAAAGTGGCTCATTTTGAATGAGCCTAGAAAAATTCTCTCTCTTAATTGGGAGAAGAAGCAGTAGTATATTGTGACTGTGAAAAGGGTAGGATAATAGAGGCACGTGGCTGGTATAGTAGTGGCAGTACAAGCAGCTTAGTGTATAACATACAAGGCATTATATCAGTTGTCTATGGGTGGTGGTAGTAGTAGTAGTAGTAGTAGTAGTAGCAGATGCATAGCGTTAATAGTGGTGGCAGTAGGGGATTAGCAATGAGGAGCAGAAGTTGCATGATGGCGGCAGCAGCAACAGTCTGGAAAATTATGGTAGGCAGGAAGGCAGGCAGATCAGCAACAGTGGTAAGATAGGAAATTGACAGCAAGGTCAGATCTATCCATTGGCTGAACCAGAGAAGTGTGAAAATGTTCCCGAATGCAGGCTTGGTTCATTTTGACAAAAGTGATGTTTTGGACAGACACTGGCAAAGGACAATTCGGTCTATTTGGGTGTCGCCACGCACCCTGCAGCGCTGAAAATCCCCTGCACTGGAGGCTGGGCAAGAAAGAAGATGGAGAGCATATTGGGCCAGTTTAGGCTACTGTTCTAGTCTGCCTGCCCAAAAATCCATGGGGGTCAGGAAACAGGGTATTTACCAGAGGCAGAATAGAGTTAGATAGGCCTGGGCGTTGAGGCGGGAAGTATCCACTTGCTGATTTGCCTCAGCTTGGAGCAGCATGTGAAAAAAATGCTCCATCATTTTGAGGAGACTGACTTCTACTTCTCTTGTGAAAGCAGGAGGTGGGTGACTCTGCAGGAGGGAGAGGGGCCTCCCTTTCAAACACGGTGGCAGCAGGCGTCTGCTTGCCAAAAGCTGTGGCATGCTGTGTACTTAGTGTTTCCAGGTAATAATGTAATTTGGCCTTTGGAGGGAGGAAAACATTTCTCCACTTTGTTTTGATAGAGTTGGTGTTGGCGACTGGAGGGTGTCCAATGAGGATGAGGTAGATAAGTGCCTAGTATGGGAGCCAGGCTGACACAATCATGTGGGGTGTTGGGGAGGGGGGTGGTTGAATTAAAAGGACCTGGCCTTGTTTCTGGGGTGCTGCCTCTTCGCTGCCACAAAAAAACATTGACCCAGTTAGCTGTGAAAAACGTACTGTCACTGCCTGTAAGAGCTGCTCCAAGTGTTCATTGTGGCGTGTACCTTGTCAAACTGTGACAATCACAAGTAGCGGCCTACATTCTCTGCCACACGAAAGTACCAGGCAGAGATGGCTTTTAAGGAAAAATAATGCCAACAGCATATCCTCCAGTGAGGCTGAGCACTGGCCTAAAGGCAACAGACTCTGCCAAATGGTATGGTAGCAACTGTATCACCAGCAACTAGGTGGAATACTGTGACCCCCCCACCCCCAGCTTTAAGGCACCATGTCAGACTCAGAAGTCACCTCCACATCATCCTATTGTGACTGAGAGGAAAAGAGAGACATCCAATCCACAGTCTCCTCCTATTTCTCCTCAATGACAATGTTGCGCTGGTATTGTTTCCGAAGCCAGTGAGAACCATGGCCTTAAACAATATTGTTGTGCTGGCATTGTTTCCTAAACCAGGGAGAACTGTGGCCTGCTACTATTACTTCTGGATAATCCTACTTCTGGGAGAAAGAGGCCTGGCCTGAGTCTTTCATTTGGAACCCTTCCATATTCCAGACATTTGGCCTAATGTACACAGTTATATAGGCTTGAAAGTCTGTTTTCTGGAAATTAAAGAAAGAGATGTGAAATAAAATGTCCTTCTTTTTGTACAAGCACATACATTGCTACTGACAATTTACTTTGTAATTAATACCGTATTGGTGCCACTAACAAATTTGGGCCTAATGTCTTATGTGCAGATTCTGAAAAGTTTTTTTCTCTAGTGTAAAACACAACGTGTCAACCTATTATGAGATTATTCCCCCCTCCCCTTTCCTCACTAACACTTCAACTGTCTGGAGCTGCCTTACTATTTCTGTTTTTTTCAAATGCTACCCTCTGGATTAAAAAACTTTAAGACACGCGTTGTACACTTGTATTAAAAAAAAAAGAAACCTTTGACCTGTCTGGAGATCCCCTGTCCCAGATTTTGGACTATTATTTTAGGTGTTTTCACTGAGATTTTAAGTCCTATGCTCTGCATTGTAAAACATGTGTTTTACACATATTGCAATTTTCACAAAACAAATACACACTTGAACTGTCTCAAGATGCCCTGTAAAATACTTAAGACCTACTATTACTGATGTTTTCACTCAAAGATTTGCTAAAAAAATGCTAATATATAGAGTGTTTGTGTGTATATATATATATATATATATATATATATATATATTATATAATATATAAAGCTGAGTGTATGTATGAGTGTATGTCTGCTAAAGGAATCTTCACCGTCACAGCTACAATCACGAAATTTGGCACACAGGTACATCAGGTGTCCGGGAAGGTTTTAGAATGGGTATCAGCTCTTCAGGACGTACCGTTCCTGAGATATTCCCAAAAAATGCATTAGCCAATAGAAGCCTGGTCACATGACCCTTATCAGCCAATAGAAGCTTGCAGGAAGTTAGTCTCCACACAAACTGTTTCATACCAGGTTTCCATAGCAACCCAGCCATTTTCCTTCACCCCTGTAGGTCTTCTTTAAAGGGGCAGAGCGCTGTGGATGACACTGTTAAAGGGGTATTCTAGTTACCATAAATATAACTTATGTTTTAGACTAACTCATCATCAATCATTACCTAATATAATGTAAATTTCACATATTTACCATTCAGTAGTAACAAAATATTTTTTCTTCCACTGCTACCCACTGTGTTTCTTCATAAATTACCATGGCATCAACCTGTAATTCAGGTCACCCTCAAAAGAAGGACTTAAAAGCCCCACCCCTAGGCCCTGCTAAGCCACGCCCTGTCTCAGTCAAGCCATGCCCCATTTCACTCCACAGCTGATGGGGATTGAAAAAATGAAGGTAAAAATCAACTTTTGTCAGCTGCAGGGGTGGGAGGGAGGGTGACTTTCTCCCTGCAGCTCATGCTTAGACTGCACGGTGCTGCCATATGAGAGTGAGCTGTTCAAAAGGACATCCCTGTGTCCATGCAGGCCCTGCGTATGATGGAGGACAGGGAGTCTGAAAGCCGGACTGTCCAGCCTAAAACCGGACCTCTGGCCACCCTAGGGGCAGGCTGATGTTAGGGTGGCCAGACGTCCTGTTTTAGGCTGGACAGTCCGGTTTTCTGGCTCTGTCTGGCACAGTGCCTGGATGGACGCAGGGATGTCCACCCTTTCAGTAGCTCACATGCAGACAGCTTCTCCTCCGTGTCTTCACTGAGCTATGGGGCGTGGCTCGTGTTTAGGGGTGTGGCTTAATGGGGACCGGGGGCGTGGCTTCACATTTGGGGGCATTGCCGATAAAGTCCAGCTTTCTGGGTTGAAGACAGTGGCCACCCTAGATGCTGTGGAGGTCACAGTTAAAGGGGAGGGCACTGTGGATGCTCCTGTGGAGGTCACTGTTAAAGGGACGGGCACTCTAGAGGTCACTCTCGATATGTTTTAACGACACACACGCAAACATTAAATGAAATAGATCAAATATACGCAGGCGAAGCGGGGTCCTTCTGCTAAAATATATATATAAAGCTGAGTGTATGTGTGTGTCCGCTAAAGGAATCCGCACCGTCGCATTTACAATCATGAAGTTTGGAACACGGGTACATCAAGTGTCCAGGAAGGTTTTAGACCGGGTCACAGCTCTCTAGGACATACCTTTCCTGAGGTATTCCCAAAAAATACATTAGCCAATAGAAGCCTAGTTTCTCTCAGGTCTTTCTCTTCATATCTCAACTGCCATACACACGGTCACATGTCCCTTATAAGCCAATAGAAGCTTAGTTTCCACATACACACCATTTTACACCAGGTTTCTATAACAACCCAGCCATTTTTCTTCATTGATGTAGGTCATCTTTAAAGGAGCAGGGCGCTGTAGATGACACTGTTAAAGGAGCGGGGTCCTGTGGAGGTCACAGTAAAGGGGGCAGGTAGGGTGGCCATTGAGGCAACCCTCAAAAGACGGACTTAAAAACCCCACTCCCAGGCCCCACTAAGTCACACCACCCGACTCAGACCACGCCCCCTCCCACTCTGCAGCCGATGGGGATTGAAAAAATAAAGGTAAAAATCAACATCTGTCAGCTGCAGGGGTGGGAGGGAGGGTGACTTTCTCCCTGCAGCTCATGCTCAGACTGCACAGTGCTGCTGTCTGAGAGTGAGCTGTTCAAAAGGACATCCCTGTGTCTTTCCAGGCCCTGTGCCGGACGGAGGACAGGGAGTCTAAATGCCGGACTAAAACCGGACCTCTGGCCACCCTAGGGGTAGGCTGCTGTGGAGGTCAGAGTTAAGGGGATGGTCCACTATGGAGGTCAGTGTTAAGGGTCAGATTGCTGTAGAGGTCACTGTTAAAGGAGCGGGCACTGTGGAGGTCACTATCAAAGGGGCAGCGGGATACTGTGTAGGTCTCTGTTAAGGGAACCGGGAATGGTGGAGGTCAGTTAAGGGGACTGTAAACTATGGCCAGTGTTAAGGGGCGGGTGCTGTAGAGGTCACTGTCAAGGCGGTGGGGTGCTGTGGAACTTGCAGTTAAGAGGCAGACTGCTGTTAAGGTCAAAGTTAAGGGGGTGGGCTGCTGTGGAGGTCCCATTTTAAGGAGATGGGGTGCTGTGGGGGGTTCAATGTTAAGGGGGCAGGGTACTGTAGATGTCACTGTTATAGTGGATACTGTCAATATCTTTTAATGACTCACACAAACATTAAATGAAATAGATGAAATATACCCATGCAAAGCCAGGTTCATCAGCTAGTATATATACATATTGTAAGAGATCGTTCTCTCTCAGGGGTCGGCAATGACAGACTTCTCATCAAACAGGGGGATTAAACTCCATACCGTGCTTTACAACTCCAGCACCATCATGAATAAACAAAATAAACACCTGCCCGTCTAGGCACTCACTAATATATTGGTGTTCTCCCTAACTCACCTCTAAAGCGTAGTTCACACCCAGGGAAAGATCCAGCTTTTCTCAACCATAAGGTCCAGCAGCCTCCTGAATGTGACCACACCAGTACCTTGGGGGGATATGGTCGAAGAGTCCTCCCTTTCTGACCGTGTGACACCTATTTCCTCAGGCATTCATGGGCCCCCCAAAACTCAGGCTTTCACACAGCCTCGTGCCCCACAGAGTCCTGCCTGAGGCCACACAGAGCCTCTGCAGGCTTGCAGGACTGCAATATCCACCTCCTCCACACCTCTATCATGTATGAGGCCTGTCACTGCTATATATATATATATATATATATATATATATATATATATATATCTAATTAAATTTTTTTATGTTTTTCCTTTATATGCAGTGTGCACTAATATAACTATAACTGCTGAGGCACGACTTTTCACTGTGCCTCTCACCCCACAACAACCAATCACAGCACAGCTTTCATTTTAGTAAATTGTTTCATACAATGCTGAAGTCCTATGTTTACCAACCTGTGACTCTCCAGCTGTTCCAAAATTACAACTCTCATCAGATAGAGAGTTAGTTTGAAAACACATTTCTACAGTATTGTAAGAAGTGCTGTAGTATACCTCCCAAAAAGGCCACAGGGGGACAATAACAGAGGCACCCCCATAATGTCCCCACACAGTATCAATACCCCACTGGTGCCCCTACACAGTAGTCATGCCGCTATAGTGCTCCTGCACAGTATTTATGCCCATAATGCTCCCACACAATATTTATGCCTCCATAGTGCCCCCGCTTTGAGCTCTCCTTTATATCCCAACAGCCATGGTGTGTCACCACATCGCATCTGAAGCTGGGAGAGCACAGGCTGGGGAATCATGAAGCATTAACTATGGTAGTCAACTGTGTCTGCATTCTCAGGATGCAGAGATAAATGAAATTGGGATATACACTCACCGGCCACTTTATTAGGTACACCATGCTAGTAACGGGTTGGACCCCCTTTTGCCTTCAGAACTGCCTCAATTCTTCGTGGCATAGATTCAACAAGGTGCTGGAAGCATTCCTCAGAGATTTTGGTCCATATTGACATGATGGCATCACACAGTTGCCGCAGATTTGTCGGCTGCACATCCATGATGCGAATCTCCCGTTCCACCACATCCCAAAGATGCTCTATTGGATTGAGATCTGGTGACTGTGGAGGCCATTTGAGTACAGTGAACTCATTGTCATGTTCAAGAAACCAGTCTGAGATGATTCCAGCTTTATGACATGGCGCATTATCCTGCTGAAAGTAGCCATCAGATGTTGGGTACATTGTGGTCATAAAGGGATGGACATGGTCAGCAACAATACTCAGGTAGGCTGTGGCGTTGCAACGATGCTCAATTGGTACCAAGGGGCCCAAAGAGTGCCAAGAAAATATTCCCCACACCATGACACCACCACCACCAGCTTGAACCGTTGATACAAGGCAGGATGGATCCATGCTTTCATGTTGTTGACGCCAAATTCTGACCCTACCATCCGAATGTCGCAGCAGAAATCGAGACTCATCAGACCAGGCAACATTTTTCCAATCTTCTACTGTCCAATTTCGATGAGCTTGTGCAAATTGTAGCCTCAGTTTCCTGTTCTTAGCTGAAAGGAGTGGCACCCGGTGTGGTCTTCTGCTGCTGTAGCCCATCTGCCTCAAAGTTCGACGTACTGTGCGTTCAGAGATGCTCTTCTGCCTACCTTGGTTTTAACGGGTGGCAATTTGAGTCACTGTTGCCTTTCTATCAGCTCGAACCAGTCTGCCCATTCTCCTCTGACCTCTGGCATCAACAAGGCATTTCCGCCCACAGAACTGCCGCTCACTGGATGTTTTTTCTTTTTCGGACCATTCTCTGTAAACCCTAGAGATGGTTGTGCGTGAAAATCCCAGTAGATCAGCAGTTTCTGAAATACTCAGACCAGCCCTTCTGGCACCAACAACCATGCCACGTTCAAAGGCACTCAAATCACCTTTCTTCCCCATACTGATGCTCGGTTTGAACTGCAGGAGATTGTCTTGACCATGTCTACATGCCTAAATGCACTGAGTTGCCGCCATGTGATTGGCTGATTAGAAATTAAGTGTTAACGAGCAGTTGGACAGGTGTACCTAATAAAGTGGCCGGTGAGTGTACTTAAGCCAACCCGGTTTGCAGTAGTAATATGAAAGCTGTGCTGTGATTGGTTGCTATAGGCAACAAACAGTTTGTCTTTTAGACTGCACATGCAGGGAGATGAGAAGCAGACTAAGGCTTCATTCACATGACCGTATTTTGTTTCCGTGTCCGTTCCGTTTTTTTTTTTGCGGACCGTATGCGTAACTATTCATTTCAATGGGTCTGCAAATCAAACGGAAGGTACTCAGTGTGCATTCCGTTTCTGTATGTTCGTATTTCCGTTCCGCAAACAAGATAGAACATGTCCTATTCTTGTCAGTTTTGCTGACAAGGATAGGCATTGTTACAATGGATCCGCAAAAAAAACTGAAAAACGAATGCCATACGGAACGTCATCCTTTTTTTTGCGGACTGCAAAACACATACGGTCGTGTGAATGAAGCCTAAAATGCAGGGGAGATGTAAGATCAAACAGACTATGCAAAGGCGCAATTCCAGAATAGGTGAGAAGATTTTTCCTTCATGAATGGGAACCTGGGGCAGTAGCAAGTTTTGCAGAGTTTGCAGGCAAAATCAAAGTGCTGGGGCAGCCATACACATTTAATTATAGTTGGCCAAACAATTAGATCTCTCGCCCAACTCCCTACCAGACACATCAGCTCAGTGAAATGTGTATGTGTATTTAATGGGGGGGGGACACTTCCAGAGATTTTTGGCGGCAGCTTATCTCACGCGGGAACAAAAGGATCAAGTTTTGCCCTATTCTCTCCTCTGAAATCCTCTGACGAGGTAGAGTTGGGCGTTCTCCATGCACATTAAACTGGTGGCTGAACTTGGCAAGCAGCAGGTTCAGACAGCAATACACACGTGTATGGGGGGGCCTATAAAGAAAAAAAACTAAGAAATTAAATATGGTGGATGTTTCCTTTAACTCTCTAACTGGGACAAAGACAACCATGAGTATTTTTAAGAAAAAAGTTGTTTTAGAAAATATTTATATTGAAAGATGTATGCCCAGGCAACGCTGAGTTTATACACTATACTATATAATTAACATTAAAATTTATGATGTCAGCAAGCCTCAGCTACCAGGTTATTCGAAGTGGCTGATGTGCCCTGTGTAACCACCCACCCCACAGGCTTGCCATATAGACCATATATTTATTTGTTTCTAGTTGTTTTTATCCTGATTTTTGTACATCATATTTATTATTGGTGTGGCAGCACTAGTCAATAAGAAAAGATTTGGTTGAATCATTAATAATGTCTAAGGCAGATGAGTGAGACTGCTTTTTTTCAGAAGAAGCCATGTATAATAACTTCCTTAGCTTGCAATGTACTGTAGCTGAGCGGAATACATCATCTATTTGAAATGTTTCCTGTGCCATTATCGAAACAGATGTTTTTGTTTATTCCTCCAGTAAGATAAAAGTACTTGTATATGAACATTTCAAATAATATTTTTGTATCATTTTATTGTTGCTTGGTTAAAGAATTTTAGAAGGTATATTTACTCCTAAGTATTGTTCATATACTGTAGATTAATATGTCATGGTATCAAAGTCAGCTTCCAGACAAATTCTAAAAGGTCAGTACTGACTTGAGATGAGTGAATTTTTCAAATATTCGATTTGGTCGGTTCACTGAATTTTCCGAAACGATTCAATCCGAATTAATTTGTGGTGAATCGCGTTAAAAAACGGCTATTTCCTGGCTGCAGACAGCCTGTATGGTGGTGTACAATACTGTGCCTTGCTGTAACACGCCTAGAAAGTCCTCTGTGACAGTGAAACAAGTCAGTATGACACTCAGATGACAGGCAGTTATGGGGCCAAAACTGACCAAATAGCTCAAGAATATAAAGAACCATGCAGAGGCCCAAGATCCTACTATAGCGTGAAAAAGCACACTCCTTTTACACTGATTCATTGATTCCACATAGATTTCTACAGAACCTGTTCTATTAAACGCTTATACAAATAGAGCCCCCCAACAGAGTGGAGTGGGTGTCAGCAGTAAGTTTGTGTTGACATCACTGATTATTTTGCCCATCCTCTGATCCCTCAGAACAATAACCCCCAAAAAACGGATTGTGTCTGTGGAGCATCCGCCTTCACTCGGTCAGCGTTTGCTCAGTAATCCATCAGTATTGCTAAAGCCAAAAAAAAAACAGGAGTGGATCCAAAACAGAGTTGACACGTGAATGGAATATTTGCATGTCTTCTGTGTTTTGTACCCACTCCTGCTTTTGGCTACCAATTCTGATGGGACTGTGTCATACAGGCCTTACAGCTGCTACATAGGATCCATTGTGCGTCTCCTTATCCCTTTATTCTGACAGATCAGAAAAAGGGTCAAATAAATGTCAGCCAGGCCGAAAGGCAAAATAGTGGCCCAGTCATGAAGTGGGGAGGGTGGGAACAGCATGAGAAGTCCGCAGAGTGGCCCAATGACATAGTGGTGAGGTGGAAGCAGCATGTGGAGACCACAGAGTGACACAATGACAGTGTGGAGGTGGCAGCAGCATCATCATCAGGAGGCCACAGAGTGGCACAGTGACAGAGATGGCAAGGGGAAACTTCCTATCACCAATAATGTGTGTGCTTCAGGAACTGATGGTAGAACAAGTGTTGATTGTTGTTAACTTTGACCTGCCCGTGACTGCAGAAGGTCTGACAGAGTGGCAAGGTGACATAATGCGGAGGTGGCAGCAGCAGCATCATCAAGAGACCACAGAGTGGGGAGGTGGGTAGCAGTAACAGTACCCGCTGACGATGGTGGGTGTAAGAAGTAGCACCGGGCATCAGATGTGGCATCAGGTGGGTCACAGCATCAGAATAGTGGCTGAGACAGGTAGCTAGAAAAAAACTGTCTCTTTTGTCAAGGTTTGGGAGAGGCAGCATGGATGATCTAACCTGATCCATCAGGCATTTGTGGGTAGAAATCCTGGCTGATCCACGCCTGATTCATTTTGACAAAAGATCAGTCTCTCAACATTGTGGGTGGACAAGCGTGTTCTCCTTAGGCTAACTACAGCCCCCGCCGCACTAAACATCCGATCTGATGCCACACTACTAGCCAGACAGGACAGCTTTTCCAGGGCGAACTTGGCCAATTGCAACCACAAATCCATTTCGGCTGTGCAATAGTTGAGCGGATCTTTGATGACAGGTGGCAGGGTGCACCCCAAGTATGCCACCACCTGCTGGTTCAGCTTCTGCTCTATGTCTAGCTACTGGTGAGTAGTTTCTTCACTATGCAGGTGAAGCAAGCTGCTCATCAGCAACTCTAGACTCAGGTTGCTGCTGATGGAGCTGGTACTGCTCCTGACATCCCCCCCCCCCGTCAGACCTGTGAGAGGATGGCACATATAGGCAGCAGCCAACTGACTACATAGGATGTCTCGATGCTAGTTCAGTTTGTCCTCCCTTGTGGCCGGTGTAAAAAAAGGCACCCATTTTGACCGGTAGCAAGGGTGGAGAGCCAGAAGTCATCACTCTGACAATTCAGCTGTCACTACACAAGCAAGTGAGCATGCATCGGGCCATTTGCACAAGTGACTCGGAGGGACTCCCTGCCTCAGTCTCCACTGCATACTGCCACAGTGTGTCTGGGTCGTCTGCCTCGTCTTCCTTATCAATCTGTAGCTCCTCTGGCTGCTCCTGCTCCTCCTCTCCTGTCACCTGTGTTGAAAAACCACCCATTTCGCTACACATTGCTTGTGCTCCAATGTACTCCTCCTCTTCCTCCTCCTCCAGTTCAGCCCCCACAGGGCTCATGTGGCCGTGAGATGTAGTCGCCATGTCTCCTGTCCTGTCCCTTGAACAGCCAGATTTAATAGCATCTTTTCCAGGATATGAATAAGTGGAATGATGCTCATCCCGTAGTCCAGGTGACTGACAAATAAAGTGGCCTCCTCAAAGGGCACAAGCAAACGGCAGGTGTCACGCATGAGCTGCCACTGGCTGACAAAGTTACACAGGGGAGTACCTCTGTCCGCTTGGATGATCAAAAAATCATTTATGGCCTTTCTCTTTTCGTACAGTTGCTCCAACATATGGAGGGTGGAATTCCACCCAACAGGTGGAAAAGTCGCATGTCAGCCTATGTTGGGGGACACTGTTCTGCTGCTGTAGCTCAAGGAGGGTGTGCTTGGCGGTGTACGAGTGGCAGAAGTGCATGCAAAGTTTCCTGGCTATTTTCAGGATGTCTTGCAGATGGGTAGATGACTTCAGGAACCGCTTGACAACCAGATTAAACACGTGCGCCATGCAGGGCGCATGGCACAGCCCTCCTTGACACAGCACCAACACCATGTTGTTCCCATTATCGGTCACAATGGTTCCGATTTTGAGTTGTTGCAGAGGAAGACAGGATTAGATTTCTTGAAAAAGGAAGCGGAGCAGTTCCTCCCCTGTGTGACTCCTTTCGCCCAGGCAAACTAGGTGAAGAACAGTGTGACGCTGCCGTGCCCTGCACATGTGGTATGCTGGTGGGGCACTGTGAATTGTCCCCGCAGTGGAGGCTGAGGACACGGTGGAGGATGAGGAGGCAGAGGCGGACATTGTCACAGGGCCAATGGCATGAGAACGTGGAGGCGGAAGCCGCGTCACCTGGCCAAGTTGCTGGTTTGGCTGTGCAGGAAACACATTTACCCAGTGGGCCGTAAAGGACACATCGGCGCTGCCGTGCACTTTGGCAGACACCGACAAGCTCAAGGACTGGCTCACCTTCTGTTCAACATATTTGTGCAGGGCTGGTACTACCTGTTTCGCAAAGAAATGATGGCTTGGAAATCTCCACCTCGGTTCAGCACAAGCCATCAGTTCTCTAAAAGGTGCAGAGTCCACCAATTGGAAAGGGAGGGACTGCAGCACCAGCAACTTGGCCAGGAGCACGTTCAACTTCTGCACCGTTGGATGAGTGCAATCATACTGTTGTCTCTCGGCCATCGTTTTGGTGATGGATTGCTGACGAAATGACTGACTGGAAGGAGGAGGAGCAGGAGCATCAGGACCAGAAGATGGTGGGAAGGACAGACAGCTCCCTTCGGCTGAGGTGGTGGAGCCTTGACTGCCTGAAATCGAGTGCGTGCCACTGGGTGATGCGGCTGCTGCGGCAGGCTGGACCACCACATTGGAGCCACAGTTCTCCCAGGCCACTTATGGAGACGCTGCATATTTTGATGCAGGACCGTGGTGCCAACACTGGCACCCTGGCCACGCTTCACCTTCTGCCCACAGATTCTACAAATGGCTAGGTTCACCTCACCCGGCGGCTTAACAAAAAACTGCTACACCGCCGAGTAGGTGATTTTATCCCTAACACTCTGCACTGACTGACTGCTACTGCCACTGCTTCAGTGAACCCCTGCACCACTACTTTCGAGCACAGTAGGCTCCTACGAAGCGGGTGGTCTACCACGGGCACGGTTGGCTCCTGACCGCCCTCTGCTGCCATCCGGCTGACTCCCGGCCACACTAGCAACTTCTGGCTCCGCCGCTGCATCACAGGCAAGCTGCCACCTTGTTCTCCAGATGATGAAGAAGCCCCTAATTCACCCGGCTCCCAATTGCGATTGGCTACATCATCATCATCGAGTATTGTCTGCACATCACTGATGTCCTCCTCAAAGGTCTCTGGGTCAGGAGCCTGACTGCTCGCAACACCAGCTCTCACGCCACTCTCCTCATCGCTACTTGCCCGCCTACCGGAGGAAGCTGCGGATCTCTCCTCCACATCTTGGCTGGCGAGTAGCTGCTGACTGTCCTCTGGTAGCTCGTCCTTGCTGTATAGTGGAGCTGAGCCCACAGCATACAGTACTTCTCTGGCTGAGGGAACAAAAAAGGACAGAGGTGGGTTGGGGACAGGTGGGGGCACAGGTCCTGCTCCTGGGCCATGCCAACTAAGGGTTGTGTCTGACGAACCCACCGACTCTTGGCTGGGGATGTCTGATGTCATTTGCGACTAAGTCGAAGACTGAGTCAACCATTCAAGAACCACTGGGCTGCTGGTCAAGGCACGAGAGCTAGATGACACCAGGAGCTCAGGCCTCTCGAAATGACCCCTGCTGCCACGCCCTCTTACTCTGCTTCGACCTGTGCCTGCGCCAGAAAGATTTAGGCCTCTGCCACTCCCCTGTGCAGGGCCTGTCACTTCTCTGTCTGAAATGCTGTTTGATCAAATAAATAAATAAATAGGAAATTAATACACCCCAAAAAGGGCTGAAATATTCTCTTTACCACACAACAACTAATAAGCCCTTTCTTTTTTTTTACCACTAATAACTGCCAAAAAAAGGCTTTACTACATTTGGCACCATACGCCAAATAAATACTTATTACCCAGGCTGTAAACACCCCTAATGAACCCTGTTCTGCTTCAGTACCTTCCTCCCTATCCTTTCCCTACACTTCTATTGAGCAATATATAAGTTTGAAAGTCTTTTCTACCACTTTCCCTAGCGCCTGCTAACGTCTCTCCCTGCACTAAGTACGCTGGAGAATGTCAGAATCCAAGATGGGCTGGCTGGTTGCTGATTGGCTGAATGCATGGCATTGTGGGTGATCCCTCATTCCCAGAGTTCCTTGCTCCATGTACTAACACATGCAGCTGCTATTTTAGGAAAAAAATGTGATTCATTACCACAAAGCGTCAGGAAATTCGGATTCGGTGCAAATCAAATAATTCCTGAAATTCGGATCGAATTCCACTTTGTCAGCTTCGATTCGCTCATCTCTAGTACTAACAGAAGAAAAGCTACATATTTGTGCCTTAGGCTCCTTTCACTTTACATTGATGGGGTATTGTCAACATGTATGGTACACATGGCCATCCCCATGTTCACACTGACCATGCCCAAGGGCTTTCACCCCTTCACGCCCAGCACCGTAATAGTACGGCCCTGGGTGAAGTGGCTTAATGCCCAGTGCCGTAGTACTATGGCGCGCTGATTGGGCGGGTGCAGGAGCTGTGCCCGCCCGATCAGCTGCGGGGGACCGGCTGTGCCCAGTATCGGTGAAAACACAGATGCCGGCGCATTAACCCTTCATGTGCCGCGGTCAGCGCTGACCGCGGCACATGAGATGTGTGCGGAGTGCAGGGGTGTCCATCGGGTCCCCGCGCTGCTGTGACGGGGACCTGATGGCTTGGATGGCAGCCCGATGCCTTCCTTAGGCATCCGGCTGCCATCTAAAAAAGCCTGTGAGATCCAGCCCCTTACAGCCAATGCATTACAATACAGAAGTATTGTAATGCATTGTAAAGGGGATCTGACCCCCAAAAGTAAAAAAAAAATGTGGTAAAAAAGTGAAAAAATTTAAAAAATAAAGTTAAAAAATAATAATAATAATAATAATAAAAGTTTCAAGTAAAATAAAAAAGCGCCATTTTCCCAGAATAAAGTTTAAAAAAATTGTAAAGAAAAGTAGACATATTAGGTATCGCCGTGTCCGTATCGACCGGCTCTATAAAAATATCACATGATCCACCCCGCCAGGTGAACGCAGTAAAAAAAAGAACAAAAAAAAAACAGCTATTTTTTGGTCACCTTACCTTACAAAAAGTGTAATAGCAGGCGATCAAAAAGGTGTATTTACCCCAATATGGTACCAATCAAACCGTCATCCCGTCCTGCAAAAAATGAGACCCTAACTAAGACAATCTCCCCAAAAAATTAAAAAATGGCTCTCAGAAAATGGCAACACAAAAAAAGATTTTATTTTGTTCAAAAATGCATCTAATGTGTAAAACTTACGAAAAAGAAAAATGTTAGACATATTGGGTATTGCCACGTCCGAAACAACCTGCTCTATAAAAATATTACATGAGATGGCCCCCCAGGTGAATGCTGTAAAAAAATTTTTTTTAAAAAACTATGCTAAAACAGCCATTTTTTGTCACCTTGCCTCACAAAAAGTGTAACACCAAGCGATGAAAAAGTCTTATGTACCCCAAAATGGTACCAATAAAACGGTCACCTCATCCCGCAAAAAATGAGACCCCACATAAGACAATAACTCAAAACATAAAAACCAGTGGCACCCGTAAACCAATCCGTCAAAATCTGTGCTGCAAAATCCATATGGCGCTCCTTCCGTTCTGAGTCCTGCCATGCGTCCCTATAGCAGTTTACCACCACATATGGGGGTGTTGCCGTATTCAGGAGAAAATGGGGAACAAATTGTGGGGTGCTTTTTCTCCTGTTAGCCCTTGTGAAAATCAAAAATTTGGGGCTAAAGCAACATTTTATTGGAAGAAATGAAACTTTTCATTTTCACAGCCAAGTGTTTCCAAATTGCATAAAACGCTTAGGGGGGTCAAAGTGGTCAGTACACCCCTTAATATATTCTTTGAAGGGTGTAGTTTCCAAAATGGGGTCACTTTTTGAGGGTTTCCGCTGTAGGGGTACGTCAGGGTCTCTCAATTACAAAATGATGCCTAAAAACCATTCTAGCAAAATCTGCCTCCAAAATCTGTATGGCGCTCCTTTCCTTCTGACCACTGCCACATGCCCATAGAGCAGTTTACCACCACATATGGGGTATTTCCGTAAACTGCAGAATCAGAGTAATGTATATTGTGGTTTAGTTTGCTGATAACCCTTGCTGTGTTGCAAGAAAAAATTGATTAACATGAAAAATCTGCATAAAAATGAAATTTTGAAATTTCGCCTCCATATTCCTTTCATTCTTGTAGAACACATAAAGGGTTAACAAAGTTTGTAACGTCAGTTTTAAATAATTTGAGGGGTGTAGTTTCTAAAATTAGGGCCATTTATGGGTGGTTTCCATTACATAAGCCCCTCAAAATCACTTTATATCTTAATTGGTGCTTAAAAAATTGTTTTGGAAATTTTGTTGAAAATTTTAAAAATGGCTTCTAAACTTCTAAGCTTTCTCACGTCCTAAAAAAGTAAAATTACATTTATAAAATGATGCCAACATAAAGTAGACATATGGGGAATGTAAAATAATAACTATTTTTGGAGATATTACTATGTATTTTTAAAGTAGAGAAATTAAAATGTGCAAATTTTTTCTAAATTTGGTATTTTTTTTATAAATAAAAATGAAATATTTTGCCACAAATTTGCTACTGAGGTGAAGCACAATATGTGACCAGAAAACAATCTCAGAATGGCCTGGATAAGTAAAAGCGTTCCAAAGTTATTACCACATAAAGTGACACATGTCAGATTACCAAAAAATGGCCTGGGCAGGAAGGTGAAAACAGGCCCGGGGTAGAAGAAGTTAATGGCTTAACATATGTTTTGCCAATGTTTTCATGATAATGTAGCTCCAATTGTAATGAAAAGCTTAGTCAACTGCACTTTTCATAGAGCTGTATACAAGAATTTATATAACAATCTTCGTACAGTTTTATAGATCTGGCCATACATTCAGTGGCAGGGCATATTTACAGCTCCTGCCTTACTAGGTCATTTAACACTAACTAATTATTGTCATGTTTTGCAAATTTTTAGGTGATGTAAAGATAATTGCAAAAGTGCAAATGAAGTTGAAGGTCAACAATAAGCAACAAAACAAGGCACAATCAGAAAATAAAATATCACAATATCAAGACTAAATGATATCACCATGCAGTAACTAAACAGTACTGCCACACAATGACTAAATGGCATCACCAGACCATGACTGAATGGGACCACCATTACAATAACCACAATACAGCATTTGAATAACAGTTCAATACCACTCTATATTAATTGAATGATGCCACCATAATATTGCTGAATGGTAAACAGTAAAGACCAATATTACCATACAGGCGTTTTGCAATGTAACATCATCCTGAAGACCCGATTAAAAATATTGGTAAAAATCACCTTCTGTCAGCTGCAGGGGTGGGGGGAGGGTGACTTTCTCCCTGCAGCTCATTGCTCAGACTGCACAGTGTTGCTGCTGAGAGTGCTGCTGCGGTGTCCATCCAGGCCCTGCGCATGACAGAGGACAGGGAGTCTGAAAGCCAGACCGTCCAGCCTAAAACAAGACCTCTGGCCACCCTAGGGGCAGGCTGATGTCCACCCTTTTAGTAGCTCACACTCAGACAGTTTCTCCTCCATGTCTTCACGGAGCCAGGGGGCGTGGCCTCATGTTTACTGATGTGTCTTCATGGGAACTGGGGGCGCTGTTTCACGTTTGGGGGAATGGCCGGTGAGGTCTGGCTTTCTGGGGTGAAGACAGTGGCCACTCTAGCTGCTGTGGAGGTCACAGTTAAAGGGGCGGGCTTCTGTAGAGGTCACTGTTAAAGGGGTGGGCAGCTGTAGAGGTCACTGTTAAAGGGGCAGGCTGCTGTAGAGGTCAATGTTGAAGGGGCAGGCTGCTGTAGAGATCACTGTTAAAGGGGCGGGCTGCTGTAGAGGTCACTGTTTAAGGGGCGGGCCGCTGTAGAGGTCACTGTTAAAGGGGTGAGTCGCTGTAGAGGTCACTGTTAAAGGGGCTGGCCGCTGTAGAGGTCACTGTTAAAGGGGCGGGCCGCTGTAGAGGTCACTGTTAAAGGGGCAGGCACTGTAGAGGGCACTCTCGATATCTTTTAACGACACACACACACAAACAGTAAAAGAAATAAATTAAATATACCCGGGCAAAGCCGGGTCCTTCAGCTAGTTGTAATATAAAAGTAATGAGCCTGGATGTCTAGTACAGTCTCAGGTTCATTTCTTTTAAGGGGGAGAGGCCTTCTTGCTTGTGAAACGCACGCTTCTGGCTTCTCAGATGCCATGGTCACATTTGACAACGGCATCTGAGGGGTTAAATGTATATGATTGGAATTACCGACGATCGCGGACATTAGCCTTCGGTGTCTGCTGTATGAAACAGCAGGCGCCCAGTAGCTATGACGCTTGCTCCACTCCAGAGTGGGTGACATCTTTAAAGACCTGACATCCACATATATGTCCCAGAAAAAATAATCAGCTATCAACTTGGCAAAGTGCTTGTATTTATAACCAATAAATAAAGACACAAATAGATGAGAGGGTCTACCAACAAATGCAGGCAAAAGAAGCTACAAAGAAATATACTTATCTTACATACAAAACACCTCGGGACACCTCACTACCTCAATATGTGTTTTTGTGGCACCTTCTTGTGGGGGCAGCATGCTGTCAGTCTGTAGGGTCATCTGCATAGTCTTAGTCATCGCCCTCAATATGCAGCAACTTCAGTCTGAAGTCTTATGAGCAGTTTTCTTCAGCCGCCTACTAAGGAAACCACCCAGCAGCTGCAGAACATGCAGCAGAACCTCAACCAGCAGGTGATGCCATACTTGGATGGCACCCTGTCACCCCAGATCAAGGATCCCCTAGACTACTGGGCATGCAAACTTGAATTATGGGCACATCTGGCTGAGTTTCCCATGTGCATGCTTTTCTGCCCAGCCAGAACTTTCCTTTCCTCCCAAAACTTTGAGAGACTAACCTTCATAAAAATGAATCAGGCATGGATCAACCCAAATTTCCAGATGCCAGTGCCTGATACAACAGAATAAATAATTCTGCCACTAATTATCATACTGGAGTGTCTTGCCACACTGGACTTGTTTCTGGCCACGTGCTGCTGCCACCATTCTGATGTTGCCACCTGCCCACTGACTCTACTGTCATTCTTACAATAAGGCTTCTTGGCCTACTGATATATACATGTTACATTTTTTAAAGGATATGCATGCCACTGGGCCTTGCTATCACACTGCTTTTTTGGCTTCTGCTACTACTGTGATCTGTCACCATTTTGTGCTGTATGCCCTGCTGCTGAACCTCCCTCCACTCTGTCATGGGGCAACTATTGTCCCTGTTAGTGCCCCTGCTTTTGGCTTCCATCCACACTATGTTATGGGGCGACTATTGTCCCTGTTTGTCAGTGTTGATATCATGGTTTATTATTCTGTTCCTCTGATCCATCAGAAGAACAGAAAAAAAGAATTTTGTATTTGTAAGCCAAAAGCAGATGTGTGTTCAAGAGACAGATGAGATGCAAATCTTTCCATTGCATTCTATCTCTGTTTTGGACCCACTCCTGTTTTTGGCGTACAAATACAGTTCAAATACTGATGCAAAATACTGACTGTATGAAAGAGGCCATTAAAGTCCTTTATGCTGGACTTTTTTTCCATGTTAAAAAAAATATTTTAAACGTAAATGGCCAAAACTGATGCAAATTGAGCATAGGGCCTCTTTCACAAGATCAGTATTTTGCATTAGTATTTGTAAGCCAAAAGGAGTGGGTTCAAAACACAGAAGAGATTAAAATATTTCTACTACATTTTAACTCCTTCAGGACCCTGCCATTTTTCACCTTAAGGACAAGGCCGTTTTTTGGAAATTTGACATGTCACTTTATGTGGTAATAACTTTGGATCGCTTTTACTTATCCAAGCCATTCTGTGATTGTTTTCTCGGGACACATTGTACTTCATGATAGTGGTAATTTTTAGTCAATATTTTCCATTTTTATTTGAAAAATTACAAAAAAATTGGAAAAATTTGCAACTTTCCAAATTTCAATTTCTCTGCTTTTAAAACAGATAGTGATACCTCATATAATAGTTATTACTTTACATTTCCCATATGTCTACTTTATGTTCAGATCATTTTCTGAATGCCATTTTATTTTTTGGGGACATTAGAAGGCTAAGAAGTTTAGAAGCAAATGCTGACATTTTTCAGAAAATTTCCCAAACTCTCTTTTTAAGGACCAGTTCAGGTCTGAAGTCATTTTGTGGGGCTTACATAATAGAAACCACCCATAAATGGCCCCATTTTAGAAACTACACCCCTCAGGGTATTCAAAACTGATTTGACAAACTTTGTTAACCCTTTAGGTGTTCCACAAGAATTAAAGGAAAATGTAGATGAAATTTCAGACTTCACTTTTTTAGCAGATTTTCCATTTGAATCCATTTTTTTCAGGTAACAAAGCAAGGGTTATCAGCCAAACAAAACCCAATGTTTATTACCCTGATTCTGTAGTTTACAGAAACACCCCATTTGTGATAGTAAATCCCTTTATGGGCACACGGCATGGCGTAGAAGAAAAGGAACACCATGTGGTTTTTCAATTTCAATATTTTTATTGAGTATTTTCAAGTGCAAAATGTACAATCATACATATTGGTGATTATTCCGCAAAAACATGCATAAATATGACATCATGCACAAGTATAAGTTAGGTCATTAGGTTGACCTCATGCAGAAACAATAGCAAAGAGCATAACAGAAAACAGAGAACAATAGCATAGAAAAAAATAATATATAAAATATAAATATAAATCAGAATCAGATGGCCTTATAGAGACAGTCTCTGAAGTATGTTGTCAGTGGGAGACTTGTTGTCAGAAAGGATTGCCCAGCACCCCAATGACCCATAAATTTGGACACTGAGTGGTCCTTATACGCCATCATCTTTTCATAAGTGCATGTAGTTTGAACCCGTGATATGACCTCCTCTTTACTAGGGACCCTGGTGGACTTCCAACAGGCGGTGATCGCCAATTTAGTGATTAGGAATAGGTAGGCAATCGGGATCCGAAACTGAGCCGGTAAGACGCCCATGTCCATAAAAAAAGAGTGCCCAATAAGGGGATTTTGAGATGGAATAGCCAGATTTCATCCCACAAGGGGGTGATGAGTGGGCATGACCATAGGATATCAAGTAGGGTGCCTCTTTGCCCACAGTTGCGCCAGCATAAATGCGATGTGTTGGGGTAAATCCTGTGCAGTCTATCAGGTGTGAAGTACCACCTCAGACAAGTTTTTATGGCTGCTTCATACAGAGACGTACTCTTAAATGTGTTAGTGATAAATTGGAAAGACATCTTCCATCTAATCTCTCGGATAATAGTGTTTAATTCCTTGTCCCATGCTGCGAAGGAGGAGGTTTTGGAGAGAGATAATTTTGAACCTAGTAGGACATATAAAGGGCGGAGGCCCCGAGTGGCTTTAGTTTGTGAGGGGTTGGCCCATAATTCAAATACCTCCTTTTTGGTAGTCACAGTGCAAGGATCCACGACGACAAAATGTGCCGTACCTGCAGGTACTTAAAAAAGTCGCTTTTTGGGAGCCCATGATCCTTTTGTAGAGAGGTGAAAGACTGAAGGATTCCATTCTCATACAACTGGCCCACAAAGCGGATCCCTGAATGCCTCCAAGTTGACAGATCGTTAGTTTGCAAATATAGGTCCAGTAATTGTAGAGGGGAGATATCTGATACTGGCACAGAAGTGAGACCTCCCTCCCTGTGGAAAGTCCACCAGTGATCAAGAGAGGCTCTGACTAGGTATGACAAATGTGATGTTGGCAGTTGCGATTTGTTAAGGCGGTTTTATCAGCCAGGCTCTCAAATTCAGTGTAGGTGCGGAGGAGGATTCGATATGAACCCAAGGTATGTCAGTGGACATCAGCCACCATTGTCTGAGGGCCTGTACTTGAGTAGCTATGAAGTAATCCTTCAAGTTAGGAAGTCCTAAACCCCCACTAGTCTTTGCTTTGCATAATTTATGTGCAGCTATCCTAGGTTTATGACCGTTCCACACAAATCTGTTTAGTAAACTCTGTGCTTTTTGGAAAAAAGTGGCAGGAACCTGGATTGGGACATTTCGGAAAAAGAATAAAATCTTCGGCAAAATTAACATTTGGAAAGCCGCGATACGTCCTACCCATGATATTTCAAACTTGCTATATATGTCTTGGTCTCTTTTAATCGTGTCCAACAGGGGGACGTAATTATGCAAGTAGAGATTAGAGACCAAAGGAGTTATAGCAATACCCAAGTATTGAACCTTATCGGACCTCCAGTCAAGCGAGAAGTCCCTTTTGCAGTACAGATAACACATTCTGTGGTAAATTCAAAGGCAGGATTTCAGATTTACTTTCATTTACCTTGTAAAAAGATAGTTGGCCATACTCCTGAATGACTGAGAAAACTGCTGGTAGCGATGACAAAGGTGAGGATAGGGACAAAAGCACATCATCCGCATACAAGGAAACGCAGTGGGGCCTGCCTCCAACAACTATGCCAGAGATATCTGGGTGAGTTCTAAGGGCCTGAGCAAGGGGTTCCATCGCTAGGATAAATACCAGGGGCGATAGAGGGCCCCCTTGACGAGTGCCATTTGACAACTGAAAAGGAGTAGAAAGTGCCCCATTCATAAACACTTTCGCATAAGGTTTGGAGTATAGAGCTTGTATAGCAGTAATAAAGGGGGCTCTCAGACCAAATCTCTCTAGTACCGAAAAGGCGAATACCCAGTTCAAGCGGTCAAACGCCTTTTCTGCGTCAAGTGCCACCACTAGGGCCGGCTCCTTACTACGATTAATATGATCAATCAGATTTATTACCCTTCTAGTGTTGTCAGTAATATTTCTCCCTTTAACAAAACCTGTTTGATCAGGATTGATGAGAAAGGGTAGGTCTGGCTGCCAAAATTTTAGCATATATTTTCAGATCCGTGTTAAGGAGCGAAATAGGTCTAAAATTTTGGGGCCGATCAGGGACCTTTCCTGGCTTTGGGAGAGCCACTATAGTGGCTGAAAGCATTTCTTCTGTAAATGAACCCTCGGTGAAGGCTTTGTTGTAAATAGAGGTTAAATAAGGGGAGAGGAGGTCTTGAAAGGTTTTGTAATATAAATTAGAGAGACCATCAGGGCCAGGGGATTTGTGCAGTGGCAGGGAGGAGATGGTCTTTAGCACCCCAGATTCGGTGATAGGGCGGGACAGTAATTCCGCTTGGTGGGATGACAGTTCTGGGAGACCTAGCTGGTGCAAAAAGGCTTCTATCTCAGATGTAGAGGCAACATGTGTATTAGGGGAGTCCCGTAAATTATAAAGGCCACAGTAATAGGCGGCAAATTGGTCAGCGATACCCTTGGGATCATATGTTTTTCTCCCAGTGTCTGGGTCAAGTAAGTAAGGAATCTTAGATTTCACTGCTCGGACTTTCAGGCGCTGAGCCAGTAGTTTCCCCGTCTTATTGTCTTGGGAGTAATATTTAGCTTTGACGGACCTCAGTTGTTTTTCATATCTAAATAGTAGACACTCTCTTAGTTGGTTCCTCAATGAGTAGATCTGGTTAGTTCTATTGGGACATGCTGTGACCTTATTCAAGGATTCTAAGGATGCAATTTGAGAAATAATAGACTATTTTCTGTTCCCGCATTTTTTTGGCCTGGTTTCCTAATTTAATAAGGGTGCCCCTAATCACAGCCTTATGCGCGTTCCAGAGACTAAAAGGGATGCTAACTGATGCAACATTGAATTGGAAGTATTCTGAGACGGACCTCTCCAATTCAGACTTGTAAATAGGGTTGGATAAAATGTATGGACTACATTTCCAGAGTGTCTCCCTTTAGTTGCAAGTCTCCTTAACAGAAAGGGAAACAGCGGCGTGGTCGGACCATTTAATAACCTCTATGGTGGACTGGGATATGAGCTGGGTAGCGATCTGCTACTAAGAAAGAGATCAATGCACGAGTACGTATTATGTACTGCTGAATGAAAAGAATAATCTCTCTCAGAGGCATGTTGCATCCTCCAGACGTCATAAGGTCTTCACGTAGTAACATAGAGCCGAGGGAAGGGTACTGGCTCCTAGACATAGCTGAAGAATCAATTGTTGGGTCAGGCACTATGTTGAAATCACCGCAAACTATAAGGTGACCTTTGCGCAGCTTAGTCACTATAGCTATAATTTTATTAAAGAAGCGCACTTGATGTTTATTGGGCGCGTAGATGGTCACTATGGTATATGCTATGTTGTTCATGGTGCATATTAGAATTATAAACCTACCATTCTCATCAATTAGAGTCTCTTCTTGCGTGAAAGCGACATTGTCGCTAATAGCTAGGAGCACCCCCCTCTGCTTTTTGCAGTAGTGAGACTGTATGACATGAGGAAACCAACGATGGTGCAATTTCTGAGCATCTTTCTTAACAATGTGGGTCTCTTGAGCACAAAAGACATCCGCCTGTAGTGTAAGAGCCTCAGACCACATGTAAGATCTCTTTTGGGGGCTGTTTAGCCCTTTAACATTCAGGGAAACTAATTTAAGTACCATGAGGGAAGGAATAGAAGCATAAAGTGATAGCTGACATTAAACCTGAGAGGAGTCCTGGACTGACCACGCCGCTGGAATCCCAACTCACAAAGCCATCATAGAAAGCAAGGCATCTGAAATTAAGATAAACACAAAAACACATGAACAAATGCAATACTGAACAATAATTCGAATCAGACGAGTGTGTCTCGCACAACCACACGCAATTTTGCGAGAATCTCACTAGGGAGGAACAAAGTTCTGACTGAAGCCGAGCTCATGCGAAGAGCTCCTAGGCACCTGAGATGCATCAATCAGTGTTTGGTACCCCTTCTCGCCCCCAATGTGCGCCACTCTGATGAAATGTGAGCTGGGTGACTGGCACTCTGATCTTCTACGGAGACAAGGGAGATGTTCCATGAGTTGAGGAGTACGCGGCCCTCTTCAATTGATGAAACGCTGTGCTGTTTTCCTCCATGGGAAAGAAGAATCTTCACAGGGAAGCCCCACCTGTATGCTATCTTGTGTTCTCTCAGAGCTAGGGTCACTGGAGCTAGCAAGCGCCGTTGGCGGAGAGTTGCTGCTGAGAGGTCAGTATACAGTCTCACAGACTGAAATGGAGCTGGCAAATCTGAGAGATGGCGGGCGGCCGCTAGAGCAGCTTCTTTGGTGCGGAAGAAGTGGATCCTGGCTAAAGTGTCCCTAGGGATGTTATCAGGAAGATGTTGCGGTTTCGGGACCCTATGGGCCCGGTCGATAACCAGTTCCTCTAGGGTGCAGGACGGCAGGAGTGTTTTCAATAAAGTGTAGATGTATTCCATGAGTTCTGCTGGGCCCACATTCTCTGGTATGCCACGCAACTTAATATTATTTCGCCTACAGCGGTCTTCTAGGTCGTTCGGTTTCGCTTTTATGCGATCTATATCTAACGCCATCTCCTCATGACTATCGATAAGCTGATTATGGGAAGAGGCAAATTCCCCCATTTTAGTCTCCACATGCACAACCCTGGATTCAAGGCCCGTAATAGAGGATTGCAGAGGGGCCAATAGGGAAGTAAAGTCCTTGTAAAAAGCAGAGTTAAATGCCACAAACATTTCTTTAAGTAGATTACCAGATGCCGGCTGGTCAGACGTTGAGAACTCTCTTAACACGTTCGAAGAGAGTTGCGTGTTGGAAGGGGTAACGCTTACCTCAGCCGCCGCTTCATCTTGCAGTTTAGGCCTTTGCTTTACTGGACTCCTCGTGTCAGGGGAAGACAGCGCCCGTGCTTCAGACGGCGGGGAAGAGGGAGCCGAGCCGCCGCCCGCGGAGGATCTAGAGGCCGAGGATCGGTGAGTAGGAGTGTCAGTCTCTATCCGTGGAAGGCTGGGGGTGTCTGTTTGTAGCTGCGGCAGCACGGTTTGAGGGGAGGATCTGCCGGAAGATGGCGGTTGCCCGGGAAGGCCCGACTGCGGCAGGTCCGCTTCTTTATCGAAGTAGAAATCCAACTTCCCCTGCTTGAAATGAGATCTTTTGCCGCGCGGCATACTGGCAGAGCAATTAGGACTTTTGTAGGTCGTCACCAGGGGTTCAGAAGTGGCAAAACACGCTTGGAAAGTCGCTGGGTGCCGGAGCGGGAGAATCAAGTGGCCATCATGCTCGGCAGCCAAGCCACGCCCCCCCACCATGTGGTTTTTAGAGGGCAGATTTCACTGGGATCATTTATATTTATAGAGCTGATTGTTACGGACACAGCAATACCCAATATGTCTGGTTTTCTTTTTCTTTCTATTTTTTTTTTTTTTTTACAATTTTATGTGTTTATTTCTGTCCCACTTTGGGACTTCAACTTCTGGGGTATGATCCCCTCTGCAATGCATTATAATATATCCCACTTGTATGCTGATGGGGCCTAAGGGGCTGCTTCTGTAGAAGGCAAGCCCCGATGTCTATGGAAGGCATCGGGCTGCCTTCTCTGCCATCGGGTCCCTGTCACTGCAGCGTGGGGACCCGATGGCGATGCGGAGGTAACCCGTTCCCTCTTCAAACCCCCTGTATGCTGCAGTCAAATATGCCGGCACCCGCTTGATCAGCCCGCCATACATGTACAGCTCTGGTCCTTAAGTCATGTCCACCAGCGCTGTACATGTACACCGTGGGTCCTATATGGGTTAACTCTGTTTTGGCTTACAATTACTGATCAAATACTGACCGTCTGAAAGGGGCTTTGTGGATGCTCAAAATACAGGCTTCACTGCAGCTGACACCTCCTCACTCTGTCATGGGGCCACTACTTGAATCCTGGGACACTGCACGCTGATAAATTTAAACCTGATGGTAAAAGTGACCTGTAATACTGACACACATTAAATCTACAGCCATCAAAAGGGATTAAAAAGCATGTGTTTGGACTGCCCCAATATGCATTAACCCCTTCTACCCCGGAGGTTTTTTTGGTTATGCATTTTCGTTTTGCGCTCCCTGCCTTCAAACAGCCATAACTGTTTTATTTTTCTGTTCACATAGCTGTATGAGGGCTTGTTTTTTGCGGGACAAGTTGTACTTTCCAACGCCACCATTTAATATTGCATATGGTGTAGTGGGAAGCGGGGGAAAAAATTCCAAATCGGGTGAAATTGCAAAATAAACGCTATTCCGCTACAGTTCTACGGGTTTCTTATTTACAGCGTTTGATGTTCATTAAAACTGACCAGTTACTTTCATTCTACTGGTCAGTACGAATCCGGGGATACCTAATATGTATAGTTTTTCCTGCGTTTAGATGGTGATAAAATAATTATAAAGTTGGCCTTTTTTTTTTCCCTTGTCATCTTGACCCCTATAACTTTTTGGTATTTATGTGTACGGAGCTGTATGGGGGCTCATTTTTTGCGGGGCGATCTGAAGTTTTTATTCATACCATTCTGGGGTGTGTATGACTTTTTGATCACTTTTTATTTAATTTTTTTTAGAAAAAAAAGCGACAAAAAACTGCGAATCGCCATTTGGACGCTTTTTTCCGCCACACAATTCGCCGTATTGGAATTTTTTTTTTATATTTTAAAAGTCCAAAATACAAACGGGAGGGCACTCAATATTTGGAAACTGGATAATTTTTATTGTACAAAACACACCTTACAAATAAAACCATATAAATAAAACATAAGAATAAAAATAATCTGCTCAGGTATATACACGTACACAAGATATATCTACGTGTTGATATTGGTAGTCGTATATGTACCACGGCATATCCTAAAAACCATATATTAAAATAATTAAATGGATGTGTTGATACATATTATAGTCAATGACATATTCATATAATAGTATATTTGCAGATATCTCCTCTTAATAGCTGGTATCCCTATATTAAGTACTTAGTACTGTATATGTTGTGAAAGGTCTTCTTATAATGATCCTCAGTTCCTCCTCATTAGATGGTATTAATAATGCAGTTAGTAGTTAACATAAATAAAATTGGTACACAGTGCTTTACTTCTTTCTTGTATCCACATTAGATGATATTAGTTGTTGAAATAAGTATAAGTATAAATGGATTATAGTACTTTACCCTTTTGGTGTAGCTTACGATATACAAGTCAGCATGGAGGGATGATGCCTGTTCTCCGGAGTGCTTTGTGGCGTCCCACGTGACTCGCGGAGCTCCGATCACGTGACTGCTTTGGCCACGAGGTTTCAATCATGTGATTATGACATCACACAGGTCCTTGATCCAAAGGGTAGTTCAAAGGTCCTGCAATTGAATATATTTGTTCAGGCTTGTTTACAATACCGGCTACAGTTGTAAGGGTTCCTTTCCTCTCTTTATTTTTTCGGCTGGCCAGCCCGATTTTTCAAGAGTTTGTAGCAGACTCAAATCATTCCTATGACGCCCAGACGCGTTTCGAAGCGACTGCTTCTTCATCAGTGGGTCTGTTTGATTCAAGTGACTGCTACCTTTTATTCTATTATTTGCTCCACCTTTAGGCGGTTCTTTTAATTATTCATGTAAATTCAATCCATTGTTGTTAACACCTTTCTCCAGGTGAAATGCTGATACCTTTTATATGACCATAATTGAATATATATCAAAATATAATATCAAAACCTATATCCAAACTTAAAACTAGATAATCGTTATTCAATAAATTAAATAAATCTTGTAAATATCTCATATATTCGTGTATTAAATATAAAAACGAAAACACCAAAATAAAAAATGTAAAAAGATAAAACAAAAACAAAACACATGTAGAAAGACATATAAAAAAGTAACCATTCGTTGTTCCATCATCCCTTTGCTATATAACTTTTTTATTTATATACTTATCTTTAACATCCAATAATAATCCAATAATAACAATCATTGACCATTGACCCCTTACGGTTTTCTTGCGTTATTAGTGCGTTTTTTTTGCAAAAATTCATTTTCTTGCAAAAATTCACTATTCATTATAATACATTAGACTAGATCTTATAAATATATTTTTCACTTTATTTTTCAATTCATATTTTCATTTTTCTTTATTGTTCTTCATTTTCCTTTTTAACCTATATACTCAAGTAGATGGGGGTGAATAGCGTCTAGGGAGGAGAGATCGTCGTGCTGATAAACAGCCAGACTGACGATCTCACGTCTCCAAACGCCACTCACCCCTATAAAAAGCCAAAAATCTCCATTTCTGAGTTCAGCCCCTTCGGTGTTAATGTCTCAAATTCATATATTCTTTTTGATTCCATTCTAGACATCTGCCTAATCATATCGCCCCCTCTCCACGGTTTTATTACCCTTTCTATTGCCGCAAAATATTTTATTTTTGTTGGATCTTGTGCATGTTTTTCTTTAAAATGTCTTGATAACATATGAGTCTCTAAACCCTTTTTTATATTGTAGACATGTTCTGCTATCCGTATTTTTAAACTGCGTTTTGTACGTCCGATATATTGTTTATTACAACTACAACATAGGATGTAGATAACCTCACATGTATTACATGTTAACGTGTCTCTTATCATGTGCTTGAAACTATTTTGTGTAGATAATATTTCCATAGTTTTCCTAGGAAATTTCGTTGTTTTACATCCCTGGCAACGGCCACATCTAAAAAAACCTTCCATTTTCAACCAACTTTGATTGAATTTGTCTTTCTTTTTTTCTCTTATTGTTGGTGCTATTTTTAATCCCAAATTGGGGGCTTTAGTATATAAAATTAGGGGACTTATTGGTATTAGTGATCCTAATGTTTTATCTTCTAGTAAATAGTGCCAATGTTTCCTAATTATATTTTCAATTTTTCTATGATGCATCTGAAATGGAAGAACTAATCTAAAATTATGTTCTACATTATTTGGGCCTTCTTCTTTTGGACTAAAAAATTTTTTTCTATCCATGCTATTGATTTTATTTAATGCAGTTTTTATAATTGATTCAGGATATTCCTTTTCCAAAAATTGTTGTGTAAGTTCATCTGCCTCTTTTTCATAATCTTCTTGACGTGTGCAATTTCTCTTAATCCGTCTAAATTGGCTGACCGGAATATTGGTCAGCCACCTAGGTAAATGTCCACTTGTGAACAGAATATAATTGTTCTTTGATACTTCTTTCTTGTAGGTATTACAAATGACTTTATTATTAATTACTCTTATATTTAAGTCTAGAAACTCCACCTTTTCTGTACTAATATTGACTGAAAATTTCAAACCTTTATCATTATTATTAATTTCCTCCAAAAAAGCAGCATTTAAATTATCTATCGTATCTTGCCAGATAAATAACACATCGTCAATGTAGCGACACCAGAGCACCAGGCCTGCCCCAAGTTTTGGCCCAATTACCTCCTGCTCCCATTGGGCCATAAATAAGTTGGCATAGCTAGGGGCAAACCTATATTTTAAAAGTACAGGCGTTTTCAGTCACGGTGATACCCATGATGTCTATATTTATTGTTATTTAGGTATTTATTTTTTAATTATACGGAAAGGGGGGTGATTTGAACTTTTATATATTTTTTATTTTTTATATATTTTTAACATTTTTTTTATTTTTTTGTGATTATTTTAAAGCTCAAATATGAGCTAATATATTGTGTTTTTTTTTCTTTATGAGCAATCAGGGATTTACTAGATGGAGTTAAATCCCAAAATTACTCATTTCTTATCCTGGCCTGCCATCTAGTGGCCAGAATAAGAATTGCAATTTGAAAACTGTAATCCTCACCAGCGAGAAACAGCTGAGACTTGCCGACCATGATGCCCGCTGCACCCGCGAGTGGGCGTCATGTCCCCGCACCGCACCAGCGCCGTACATGTAGGTGGTCGGGAAAGGGTTAAAAGAACTTTTTTTTTTCTCCACTACTTTATTGGTGCTGCCTACATTTCGTTATTTTGTTCCACTAAGGAGCCATTTGGACACAGCTCCTACATGGGTTTTTTGCTTTTATTGAAGGGTGCTGTATGCTTTTATTTTTGTTTACTGGGGGGGATTAGCTATGAATCTTGGCGCACTGCACAGTGATGTAGATGTTGATAAATTACCCCTGTAATACTGACAGCACAGTACCTATAGAATGGATTAACTATGAATGTGGGTGCACTAGAAAGTAATGCACACAGCAATACAATGTCTCTGCAGTTAAAATTCCAAGCCTTCACTTTGAGGTTAGGCCATCAAGTAGGATGAATGTGATTGAGCAGTGTGACCTGTGTTTACCTGATTAATCGCTATCTGTGACAAATTAATTCAACAAATAGAATTTCTTGTCGAAGGTCAACAAATTGACATAATCAAATTTTTAAAAATGTTGCTCATCTCTAGTCATATCAATGAATTGTAATTCTAAAATGTTTTTGGAAGATTTACTGATGGAGAACGAAGCAAATGATAATGTATCAGATGTCACTAATGAATTGTCTTAAAAGCGTTTTCCAATTTCTGGTACTTAAAGGGGTTTTCCCATCTTGCTGATTCATCCTCACCTCCAGCCAGCTCTGCTGTTCACTTCCTGGTTTCCTGCTTCTAAGGCTGGGCGGGCTTAGGCAGTTTGAGTGAAGGCCTGCCACACCTCCTTATGACATCACACTGAGAACTCAGTCCTTGTGTGCTCGTTCATGTGGATAGTATGAGTCATCAGTCTGGCAGCCTGCAGTGTGTGTTAAAGGGGTATTCTCATTCTCACTAGGATATGCCCCCATTGTCTTATAGGTGCGAGTCCCACCGCTGGGACCGGCACCTATATCCAGAACGGAGCGGGGAGCGCTGCGCCTGGAGGACCCAGGTTTCCGGGGGTCCGGCCACCACCAGGCGCAGCTCCCCGCTGCGCTCATAGAAATGAATGGGAGCGCAGCGCGCGGCCACCGCTCCCATTCATTTCTATGGAGCCGACGGAAGTAGCCGAGCCAGCGCTTGGCTATTTTCGGCGGCCCGATAGAAATGAATGGAGGGCAGCTGCGCATGCGCAGTGCGCCCTCATTCAGTTCGGGGGCTCCGTTCTGGATATAGGTGCGGGTCCCAGCGGGTGTGTAGTGGGGATAAGTAGGATGGCGTCCATGCCTGGACGCAATCCTACTTATCCCCACTACACACCAACGGCCGTGTTCAAGGTCCGGGAGGACCGAAACGTTAATGTTGGCCTTGACAATATGGATTAATAATAATAAAGCGTTCCATTAATTTGCATTATACAATCTGAGTGCCGTGATTGAATCTTCATCTATATTTGGGTTTATTGCCCGATCACTGAGCACCAACTTCAGGTGGTGTGCCTTCCAACCTTTTTATGCTAAATATTTTCAGGATAGGTTATCAATATCAGATCAGTGGGGACCTGATACCAAGCACCACCCAGGGGCGTAGGTAAAGGCTCATGGGCCCTGGTGCAAGAGTTAGCTTGGGCCCCCCTTGCCTCAGTGCTTTGTGTGTCTTCTTATGCGGCACAAGGGTTTTTGGGCCCCCTCAGGCTCCTGGGCCCGGTAGCGACTGCTACCTCTGCACCCCCTATAGCTACGCCCCTGGCACCACCTATCAGCTGTTTCATGCAGCCATCGGCGCCAGAAACTATATGACCATTTTGTGGTACTACAAATCCGCTCCCACTCAACAGGATGGTAGCTGAGCTGCAGTATACCAGTGCCGGAAACTAAACAGTTGATGGAGCCTTCCATTCATTGTATAGTACCCAACACCAGCAGCTGTATGAAACAGCTGATCGGTTGGGGCACTGGGTGTTGGACCCCACCAATCTAATATTATTAATCTATCATGAGGATAGGTCATCAATATTGAAGTGTTGGAAAAACCCCTTGCAGTGAATCTGTCACCATCGACCTCCCTATCCAACTGTTTGCATAGACACATAGCTGTGGTTCCCCTTAATTAAAACACTGCTTTTTTGTTGATCTGAGGCTCAGTTCCCAAGTTATGATGCTTTTACTTAATATGCATATATATCTTTGGTTCAATAAGAACATCACCATTGCTCCTGTGGCACCCAAGCTACACTTTTTTCTGTGGCCAGCGTCTCCCCAGCTGTTTTGCCACTTGCATGCGTTTGGCAAGCAAAGCAGCCAGGGAGAAGCTGACCACAAAAATAAGTGGAGCTTGGGTGCAATAAGAACAATGATGATGCACTCATTGCATCAAAGGCCTAATTAGGATATTAAGAAAACATTGTCTTATCAACCCGAGAACAGAGCCTAGTATAAATAAAGCAAATACAGTAATTTAATCATGTAAATCACAGCTATGAGTCTATGCAAACTGTTTGAATGAGTCACAGATTTCCTGTAAGAGCAATATGGCTTATTTCACTTGAGCAATACGGAATGAGTCGGTTCTGTTCAGGAAAAAAAACTGATCGTTTTGCATGGATGTGTAAACAGTTTTATCTGTGACTGTGTTCAGTGTTTCATGTTTCATGCGGATGCAGTTAGTTTTTGATGCGTTTTTTATGCACATGAAGAAAAACTAAAGAATAACACTCAACATATCCTAGCAACCATCAGTGAAAAATGTATTGCATCCTATTTTTCATACAAACTCCAGAGCTGCATAAAAAACGTGCAATATAGAACATGCTGCGATTTTTCCTGAACATAGAGATGATCTGTGATAAATGATGCCCATTTGCACATACCCACTGAAATAAACAGGTCTGGATTCAGTCCGGATGCTATCCGTTTCTAATATGCATCACATCCAGAGAGACGCCTAATAGTAGAATCGCCAATTTGGAACTGATTGAATAATTAACACATTTTTAGCAGCTATGGCTTACTTTCTATTGTCCATTTTACCAATATTGCCAACACAACATAGCACCAATATTTCTGTAAGTAAGACACACAATTACCAAAATAGTTATTGCTCTAACTAATATGCAGTTTATGGAAATCTTAAGTAAATGATGATTGACTTATACGCACAATGAATAATATCATTGATCGAAACTACTGAATTTGTATATGAAAAAGAATTAATACATGAAGCTTCTTAGTGTCACTTAACTGTAAATGTAAACTTACTTTTGAATTATTGTTTTTTTTTTTACCCAGATATGCAAAAGCCTCCAAAAGAAGATATGTACATTTTACCTGATGAATACAAATACCCAAGAAGGGTCAAACGGTCATTGATAAAGACACAGAGGAACAAACCGTTAAATGTGGAAACTCTCGTTGTCATTGACAAGAAAATGATGCAAAATCATGGTCATGAAAACATCACCACCTACGTTTTGACAATACTCAATATGGTACGATTGCATTTCTTTCAGATGAGGCGCCTTTAGGGTAAATCATTTTTACACTGTCTTCCTGTTGCTGTACGTGCATTAAAGGATATGGACACCTTTGTAATACATTTTTTTTACACTAATTAATGTATTCTGTGGGGAAAATCATTTCTCCAATTGGTTGTCTTTATTTTTCTTTTTTAGTTTTTGTTCTCCAGCCTGCTGTGCTTCCTATGCACAGCAGGCTGCTCTCACTGAGTTTACAGAGAATCCGTCAGATGACGAATTTTCTGTAACTCCTCCCGGCACCACTCGGGAGCGCGCATTTTCTCTCTCACTCCCCTGTAGCGGTTCTCCCTTCACCCTCTCCCCCTCAACAGGGCAATTACCCAACCCTCCAGGATGGCTCTCTCAATGCTAGCAGCGGTGACAGCACCCCCCTCTCCAAGTTCAGGATCACAGCTGCAGCGGTTCCCCTCCCTCCCTCCATGCTTGCCAGTGGGGAAACAAACCCAGCGGACCTCCATCCCTCCTCTCAAACAAGAGCAGCTGTCATCATTCCCCCCCCCCAACAAAAGCCCCCACCCCCACTCGGTTCAGTATTCGTTCGCAGCCATCCTCCATCACTCTGTTCAGGATGTGCCGAGCACCCACCCCCTCACCATTCAGGATGGCAGGCGCAGCCATCCTCCGTCCGTCCTCCATCCCTCTGTTTAGGATAGCCGAGGGCTGCAGAGTGTCAATTGTAACATACAGTTGACACTGTGCTTGATAACCCCTAACCATCAGGCCATGGCAACTGGACGCTTTCACAGTCATCCAGCTTGCCATGGTATATCTGAGCCTGACCAGGCTCCTACTAAAGGCAGTTGCCTGATCAGGCTAAGTGTACATGCAAATACAGTGTACTGCAATGTATTGTCACTGCATCAGACCCACTGGATCTGCAAGAACCAAGTGGGTCTGGGTCAAAAAAAGAGTAAAAAAAAGTAAAAAAAAAAAACTTCTTCCTATAAAATATGAAAATAAAAAGTGATTAAAGAGTCATATATACCCAGAATTAGTACCAATCAAGTTGTCACCTCATCCTGCAAAAAATGAGCCCCAACATATGACAATCGGCCAAAAAAATATATATATGGCTTTCAGAAAATAGACACAAAAACAGGATTTTTTTTAAAATGCTTTTATTGTCTAAAATTAAAAAAATAGACATACAGTGGAAAAAAAAGTATTTAGTTAGCCACCAATTGTGCAAGTTCTCCCACTTAAGAAGATGAGAGAAGCCTGTAATTGACATTATAGGTAGACATCAACTATGAGAGACAAAATAAGAAAACAAATCCAGAAAATCACATTGTCTGATTTTTTAAGAATTTATTTGCAAATTATGGTGGAAAATAAGTATTTGGTCAATAACAAAAGTTCATCTCAATACTTTTTTAACTTTTTTATATATCCTTTGTTGGCAATGACAGAGGTCAAACATTTTCTGTAAGTCTTCACAAGGTTGGCACACACTGTTGCTGGTATGTTGGCCCATTCCTCCATGCAGATCTCTAGAGTAGTGATGTTATGGGGCTGTTTTGGGACTTTCAACTCCCTCCAAAGGTTTTCTATGGGGTTGAGATCTGGAGACTGGCTAGGCCACTCCAGGACCTTGAAATGCTTCTTACGAAGCCACTCCTTCATTGCCCTGGTGGTGTGTGCTTGAGATCATTGTCATGCTGAAAGACCCAGCCACATTTCATCTTCAATGTCCTTGCTGATGGAAGGAGGTTTGCATTAAAAATCTCACAAAACATGGCCCCATTAATTCTTTAATGTACACGGATCAGTCGTCCTGGTCCCTTTGCAGAGAAACAGCCCCAAAGCATGATTTTGCCACCCCCATGCTTCACAGTAGGTATGGTGTTCTTTGGATGCAACGCAGCATTCACTCTCCTCCAAACACGACGAGTTGTGTTTCTACCAAAAAGTTCTACTTTGGTTTCATCTGACCATATGACATTCTCCCAATACTCTTCTGGAACATGCAAATGCTCTCTTGCAAACTTCAGACGGTAGCCCGGATATGTACTGGCTTAAGCAGGGGGACACGTCTGGCACTGCAGGATCTGAGTCCCTGGCGGCGTAGTGTACTACTGACGGTAGCCTTTGTTACGTTGGGGCCAGCTTTCTGCAGGTCATTCACTAGGTTCCCCCGTGTGGTTCTGGGATTTTTGCTCACAGTTCTTGTGATCATTTTGACACCACAGGGTGAGATCTTGCGTGGAGCCCCTGATCGAGGGAGATTATCAGTGGTCTTGTATGTCTTCCATTTTCTAATTATTGCTCCCACAGTTTGATTTCTTCACACCAAGCTGCTTGCTTATGGCAGATTCAGTCTTCCCACCCTGGTGCAGGTCTACAATTTTGTTTCTGGTGTCCTTCGACAGCTCTTTGGTCTTCACCATAGTGAGGTTTGGGGTGTGACTGTTTGAGGTTGTGGACAGGTGTCTTTTATACTGATAACAAGTTCAAACAGGTGACATTACTACAGGTAATGAGTGGAGGACAGAGGAGTCTCTTAAAGAAGAAGTTACAGGTCTGTGAGAGCCAGAGATCTTGCTTGTTTGTAGGTGACCAAATACTTATTTTCCACCATAATTTGCAAATAAATTCTTTAAAAATCAGACAATGTGATTTTCTGGATTTGTTTTCTTATTTTGTCTCTCAGAGTTGAGGTCTACCTATGATGTCAATTGCAGGCCTCTCATCTTTTTAAGTGGGAGAACTTGCACAATTGGTAGCTGACTAAATACTTTTTTTCCCCAATGTGTTAGTTGTTGTCCTCTCTGTAACAACCTG
>ONZH01024540.1:0-129925 GCA_900303285.1 Rhinella marina | reverse complement strand
CAGCTGAACGCTGCACTGGGACACATTGGTGGAGGTTGTGGAGGATCGTGGAGGTGAAGGGGTGGTTGTAGGGCGGGAGGCGCTCGTGCCGAGGTCCTGGGCGGGGGGTTGACTTGCCGAGCCAGCATGTGACACAGGGGAAGGGGCAGTGGTGTGACCCGCAGGAGGTGAACGGCCTTGGTTCCATTGAGTCGGGTGTTTAGTCATATGCCTACGCATGCTGGTAGTGGTTAGGCTGGTAGTGGTGGCTCCCCTGCTGATCCTGGTGTGGCACAGGTTGCACACCACAGTCCGTCGGTCATCCTCAGTTTCTTTAAAAAACCTCCAGACTTGCGAACATCTAGGCCTCGGCACGGGAGCTTGACTCCGTGAAACAGTTGCTGATCTACCTGCTCTGGCCCTGCTTCTCCCTCTAGCTACCTCACTGCCTCTTCCAACCTGTTCTGGTGCTGCACTTGCCTCCCCCTCAGAAGCACTGTCTTGAGTTGGATTACCAACCCAGCTCGGGTCAGTCACCTCATCATCCACCAGCTCTTCCTACGATTCCTCACTCTGCTCCCCCCTTGGACTTACTGCCCTGACAACAACATCACTGTCTGACAACTGTGTCTCATCATCATCATCATCCGACACCTCTTCACACACTACTTGCACTAAGTCCACACTCTCATCACCCACAGACTGCGAAAGTTCTAAATTTTGGTCATCGGGACAGAGCAACTGCTCAGGTTGCTCTTGAGCAGTGGTTTGTGTCTCTGGGTAGGGTCCTGAAAAGAGTTCCAGTGAGTATGCCGGATCTGAATCCATATTTTCCTTTGGGGTGGGCAGGCTGGGGGGAAGGAGGTTGAGCTGGAGGAGCCAGAGGTCTACTCCCTTGGCTAGCGTGGGTGGACTGCGTGGAAGACTGGGTGGTGGATAAATTACTGGACGCATTGTCCGCTATCCACGTCATCACCTGTTCGCACTGTTGTGGTTTCAATAGTGGTGTACCACGTGACCCAGTAAGTTGCGAGATGAAGCTAGGGAGCGAAACTCTGCGGCGTTCCACTGCTCCCTCATCAGCATGTACAGTGTCACCCTGCCCAGGACCACAGCCTCTGCCCCCTACACTACTTGAACGCCCACGCCCTTGTCCTCGACCCTTAGCCCTTGGGTTCAACATTTTGTATATTCACCAAATTGTCGAGTTAATATCTGAGGCCAAAACCGTATTCAGTAGACAGTAGAATTACTATCTGAGGCAAAAAAAATGTAGTCTTTAGACTCCAGCTATTGCACCGCAAACCACTGAATTTTGCACTGGACTGTAGTTTATATAACTGAGAATAAAAACGTATTCTCTAGACTGTGGCTAGTGTATCGTACTCCTCGCAATTGTTCACTGGACTGTAGTTTATATAACTGAGTGAAAAAAATTATTCTCTAGACTGCGGCTAGTGTATCGCACACCTCACAATTGTTCACTGGACTGTAGTTTATATAATTGAGTGAAAAAAACGTATTCTCTAGACTGCGGCTAGTGGACCGCACGCCTCACAATTGTTCACTGGACTGTAGTTTATATAATTGAGTGAAAAAAACATATTCTCTAGACTGCGGTTAGTGGACCGCACACCTCACAATTGTTCACTGGACTGTAGTTTATATAATTCAGTGAAAAAAATTATTCTCTAGACTGTGGCTAGTGTATCGCACACCTTACAATTGTTCACTGGACTGTAGTTTATATAATTGAGTGAAAAAAACGTATTCTCTAGACTGAGGCTAGTGTATCGCACACCTCACAATTGTTCACTGGACTGTAATTTATATAATTGAGTGAAAAAAATTATTCTCTAGACTGAGGCTAGTATATCGCACACCTCACAATTGTTCACTGGACTGTAGTTTATATAATTGAGTGAAAAAATTATTCTCTAGACTGTGGCTAGTGTATCGCACACCTTACAATTGTTCACTGGACTGTAGTTTATATAATTGAGTGAAAAAAACGTATTCTCTAGACTGAGGCTAGTGTATTGCACACCTCACAATTGTTCACTGGACTGTAATTTATATAATTGAGTGAAAAAAATTATTCTCTAGACTGCGGCTAGTGTATCGCACACCTCACAATTGTTCACTGGACTGTAGTTTATATAATTGATTAAAAAAAATTATTCTCTAGACTGAGGCTAGTATATCGCACACCTCACAATTGTTCACTGGACTGTAGTTTATATAATTGAGTGAAAAAAACATATTCTCTAGACTGCGGTTAGTGGACCGCACACCTCACAATTGTTCACTGGACTGTAGTTTATATAATTGAGTGAAAACAATTATTCTCTAGACTGTGGCTAGTGTATCGCACACCTCACAATTGTTCACTGGACTGTAGTTTATATAATTGAGTGAAAAAAACGTATTCTCTAGACTGAGGCTAGTGTATCGCACACCTCACAATTGTTCACTGGACTGTAGTTTATATAACTGAGTGAAAAAAACGTATTCTCTAGACTGCGGCTAGCGTATCGCACACCTCACAATTGTTCACTGGACTGTAGTTTATATAATTGAGTGAAAAAAATTATTCTCTAGACTGCGGCTAGTGTATCGCACACCTCACAATTGTTCACTGGACTGTAGTTTATATAATTGAGTGAAAAAAGCGTATTCTCTAGACTGCGGCTAGTCGACCGCACACCTCACAATTGTTCACTGGACTGTAGTTTATATAATTGAGTGAAAAAAATTATTCTCTAGACTGCGGCTAGTGTATCGCACACCTCACAATTGTTTACTGGACTGTAGTTTATATAATTGAGTGAAAAAAACGTATTCTCTAGACTGCGGCTAGTGTATCTCACACCTCACAATTGTTCACTGGACTGTAGTTTATATAATTGAGTGAAAAAATGTATTCTCTAGACTGCGGCTAGTGTATCGCACACCTCACAATTGTTCACTGGACTGTAGTTTATATAATTGAGTGAAAAAAGCGTATTCTGTAGACTGCGGCTAGTGGACCGCACACCTCACAATTGTTCACTGGACTGTAGTTTATATAATTGAGTGAAAAAAATTATTCTCTAGACTGCAGCTAGTGTATCGCACACCTCACAATTGTTCACTGGACTGTAGTTTATATAATTGAGTGAAAAAAATTATTCTCTAGACTGCGGCTAGTGTATCGCACACCTCACAATTGTTCACTGGACTGTAGTTCATATAATTGAGTGAAAAAAAATTATTCTCTAGACTGCGGCTAGTGTATCACACACCTCACAATTGTTCACTGGACTGTAGTTTATATAATTGAGTGAAAAAACGTATTCTCTAGACTGCGGCTAGTGTATCGCACACCTCACAATTGTTCACTGGACTGTAGTTTATATAACTGAGTGAAAAAATGTATTCCCTATACTGCACTACAGATCCCAGCAAGCCAAGGTACAGCAGCAGCAAAAATGAGTACTGAGAGGACTTTGGGCAATTTCATTGGGGTCTGTGTGGACCATGTGCTGTCCCTTTTCTGCCACCAGTCGCTGTGCACAGTGTGCAGCCAAGACGGCGGTAGCTGCACTACAAGTCCCAGCCAGCAGCCGAGAGGAGGACAAAAAAAAATGTTGTTGTAGCTCTTAGAAGGAGCGTTGGGTTTTTTGTGGATTATTCCTGCATAACCAGATTCTAATTTCACGCCCTAACAGTGTGCAGCCAAGATGGCGGTAGCTGCACTACAAGTCCCAGCCAGCAGCCAGGAGGAGACCAAAAAAAAAAAACGTGCTTGTAGCCCTTAGAAGGGCTGTTGGGTTCTTTGTGGGTGATTCCTGCCTAACCAACAACTAAATTCAGGCCCAAACACTCTACCTGACAGACAGCAAATCTATCCCTAATCTCATGCAGACGGCGTATGACGCGAGCAGCGCAGGACCAGATTCTTATATTCCCAGGTCATCTGATCTGGCCAGCCAATCCCTGCTATCGACTTGTAGGGGCCCCACGTGATGCTAGGAGGTACCAAAGACTCTCCTGCATGTTGATTGGCTGAAAAAAGGCGGCTAACATGCAGGAAGAGGAAGTTGCCATTTCCTCGCGGATCGCGATAAGCTCGTCCGAGTAGTGAGCATATGCGAACACCCTAATGCTCGAACGAGCACCAAGCTCGGGCGAGCATGTTCGCTCATCTCTAGTAATCACGGCAGAAATCTTGGTGATTCCAAAAGGTCCACTTACTTTTTCTTGTACCAGTGGAGCCCATTCTGAGTTTGTGTATGAAATCCACAGACATCTGCTGGTTCTGAATGTAGGATAGATCTATGTACATATATCTACAGTATGCACTTATAGAGTTACCTATATAGATACACATAAACAAATTCCCCACCCCTTCCTGCAGCCCTGGACAATGTATTACTAGATTATTGTACTTAACTACTAATTAATCTGTTGTGCAGTATTACTTTTAACTTTACTTACATCACAGTTTAATGTTCCTTTTCAGGGTGTGCACCTGGGATTTCCATTTCTTTTTAATATTTATATAAATCCACAAAGTAATTTATAGTCTGCACACACTGCACTTATTAGCACAAGTTATTCACACTAGATTAATTATTCATCCAAAATTTTTACTGACTGACTTGCTTTACTACACTGAAAAAATCTGTTTCCCAGTATTCCCAGTTCTCCTACAATGAAGGATGGAATGCTTAGACTTGAATTAACAGCATGCCAGTTAATACAACCTACAATTCAGACAAATTTGCCGTCAGCATTGTTGTTGAAATATTTCTTGGCACCTTTGATGATGTGCAGTGGAAAAAAGTTTCTTCTAGTTGATGTCAGACTTGCTATACTGCATTATTTTCTGTGAATTTATAAATGTAGCCATTCAAATCCGCATATTTACTATCATATCGTGCAGGGTGTTTTGTATCTTTTTTATGTGATTATTTTTCTTCTAGTTGTTGTCAGAGCCTGGTAGACAGTTATGAAAGATGACTGCTGAAGGTTGTGGACAAAACCAGATATTTGCCAGAAGTTGCCTTTAGAGATGAGCGAGCACTAAAATGCTCGGGTGCTCGTTATTCGAGTCAAACTTTTCCCGATGCTCGGGTGCTCGTTTCGAGTAACGAACCCCATTGAAGTCAATGGGAGACTCGAGCATTTTTTGCAGGGGACCAAGGCTCTGCCTAGGGAAGGCTGGGTGAAAACCTGGAAACCTCAGAAAATGATAGAAACACCACGGAAATGGACAGGAAACAGCAGGGGCAGCATGCATGGATGCCTCTGAGGCTGCCTAATCCCACCATTGCCCCAAATTCTCAGGCAACAGCCTGGTGGTTACCCTCATGGCAATTGTGCTCACCCAGACCAAGAAAGGCGAGGCAAATACCCATCACATGTTAGGGAAGCACCCAACTAGGTGCAACGAAGGTCCATCACCGCCTGCAGGTGACACCACTGCTCATGCTGGCACTGCAGCTGAAATCAAGTTTAGTATTTGTTCTTATCAGTTGCTGTGGCTGCTGGTGGTATAGTGGTGAGCATAGCTACTTCCCAAGCAGTTGATCCGGGTTCGATTCCTGTCTATCGCAGAAGGCAATTAAAAATCAGTAAAATACCTAATACGTCCCCCTACCCGGGTAAATTGTTTGAAGAGAGGGCCTGTAGGTGGACCTCCGGAAAAATTGTTTGGAGAGAGGGCCTGTAGGTGGACCTCCGGAAAAATTGTTTGAATAGAGGGCCTGTAGGGGGCCCTCCTGAAAAATTGTGGTAAAAGAGTGCCAGTTGGACCTCTAAAAAATGGCGTTTTTTGGGTCAGCGTTAGGCAAAGACGATATGGAGGAGGAGGAGTAGGAGGAGTAGAGAAGAGGAATCGGATACATAAGTTATTTAAATCTTTAGCTGCTTTCCCCCAGAGGAGATTTGAATTCCGGTGAAATCCAGGCTTTGTTCATTTTAATAAGCGTCAGCCTGTCAGCGCTGTCAGTTGACAGGCGTGTACGCTTATCGGTGATGACGCCACCAGCTGCACTGAATACCCGCTCTGACAGCACGCTAGCGGCAGGGCAGGCCAGCATCTCCAAGGCGTACAGCGCCAGTTCAGGCCACGTGTCCAGCTTTGAAACCCAGTAGTTGTATGGAGCAGAGTGATCGCTACGGACGTTGGCATGGTCAGCTAGGTACTCCCTCACCATCTTCCTGTACAGCTCCCCCCTACTCTGCCTAGACTGGGGACAGGTGACAGTGTCTTGCTGGGGTGACATAAAACTGGCAAAGGCCTTGGAGAGCGTTCCCCTGCCAGTGCTGGACAAGCTGCCTGCTCGCCTCCTCTCCCCCGCTACTTGGCCCACAGAACCATGCCCTCTGCCGCTAGCGGCATCAGATGGGAAGAATTGTTTCAGCTTGTGCACCAGGGCCTGTTGATATCTTTTCACTCTCATACTCCTTTCCTCTGCAGGGATGAGAGTGGAAAGGTTCTGCTTGTACCGTGGGTCCAGGAGAGTGAACACCCAGTAATCGGTGTTTGAAAAAATTCTTCTAACGCGAGGGTCACGGGATAGGCAGCATAACATAAAGTCTGCCATGTGCGCCAGAGTCCCAACACGCAAGAATTCCCTCTCCTCACTGGCCTGACTCTCCATTTCCTCCTCCTCCTCCAAGTCCTCCTCTTCAGCCCATACACGCTCAAGAGTTAAGGACTGAGCACTGGTACCCTCTACTGTCTCGCCGACATTCTCCTCCTCTTCCTCCTCATCCTCATCCCCCTCCTCCGATATGCGCTGAGAAACAGAGCGGAGGAGGCTCTGGCTATCAAGCGACGTATCTTCCTCCACCGTCTCTTGTGACAAGCGCAAAGCATCCGACTTGATGCTGAGCAGTGAGTTTTTCAACAGGCAAAGCAGCGGGATGGTGAGGCTGATAATGGCGGCATCGCCGCTGACCATCTGTGTTGACTCCTCAAAGTTGCTCAACACCTGGCAGATATCAGACATCCACGTCCACAACAACAATTGGTGAGCGGGCAGTTGTAGGCGGCGCTGCGCTTCCCTGAGAGTGGCAGCATCTGTGGTCGACTTGCGGAAATGCGCACAGATGCGGCACACCTTGGTGAGCAAATCAGACAGATTGGGGTATGTCTTGAGGAACCGCTGAACTATGAGACTGAACACGTGGGCCAGGCATGGCACATGTGTCAGTCTGCCGAGTTGCAGAGCCGCCACCAGGTTACGCCCGTTGTCACACACAACCATGCCTGGCTTGAGGTTCAGTGGTGCCAGCCACAGATCGGTCTGCGCCGTGATGCCCTGTAACAGCTTTTGGGCGGTGTGCCTTTTGTCACCTAAGCTCAGCAGTTTGAGCACCGCCTGCTGGCGCTTACCCACGGCACTGCTGCTGCGCCCACAGCTACCGACTGAAGGCTCCGTGCCCACGGATGGTAATTCGGTGGAGGAGGAGGAGGAGGGGTTGGAGGAGGAGGAGGCATAGTACGTCTGAGAGACCGTGACCGAGGTAGGCCCCGCAATCCTCGGTGTGGGCAGTACATGAGCGGCCCCAGGGTCATTCTCGGTCCCAGCCTCCACCAAGTTAACCCAATGTGCCGTCAGTGAGATATAGTGTCCCTGCCCGGCAGCACTTGTCCACGTGTCCGTGGTTAGGTGGACCTTCTCAGAAACTGCGTTGGTCAGGGCACGGATGATGTTCTGTGACACGTGCTGTTGTAGGGCTGGGACGGCACATCGGGAAAAATAGTGGCGGCTGGGGACAGAATACCGAGGGGCAGCCACCGCCATGAGATTTCGAAAGGCCTCGGTCTCTACCAGCCTATAGGGCAGCATCTCCAGGCTCAGCAATTTGGAGATGTGGACGTTGAGGGCTTGGGCATGTGGGTGGGTGGAACTGTATTTCCTCTTGCGCTCCAGCGTCTGCTGTAAAGACAGCTGAACGCTGCGCTGGGACACGTTGGTCGTCCCTGTGGAGGATCGTGGAGGCGAAGTTGTGGTTTTCCGACGGGAGGCGCTCGTGCCGGGGTCCTGGGCAGGGGGTTGACTAGCAGAGGCAGCGAGTGACGCAGGGGGTTGACTAGCAGAGGCAGGGAGTGACACAGGGGAAGGAGCAGTGGTGTGACCCGCAGGAGGTGGTGAACGGCCTTGGTTCCATTGAGTGGGGTGTTTAGCACTCATATGCCTGCGCATGCTGGTGGTGGTTAGGCTAGTAGTGGTGGCACCCCTGCTGATCCTGGTGTGGCACAGGTTGCACACCACAGTCCGTCGGTCATCCTCACTTTCTTTAAAGAACCTCCAGACTTGCGAACATATAGGCCTCGCCACGGGAGCTTCACTACGTGAAACAGTTGCTGCTGATGCACCAGCTCTGGCCCTGCTTCTCCCTCTGGCCACACCACTGCCTCTTACAACCTGTTCTGGTGCAGCACTCGCCTCCGCCTCAGAAGCACTGTCTTCACTCGGCATATAACCCAGCTTGGGTCAGTCACCTCGTCATCCTCCGATTCCTCAGTCTGCTCCCCCCTCGGAATTCCTCCCCAACAACAACTTCACCACTGTCTGACAACCGTGTCTCCTCATCGTCCGACACCTCTTTACAAACTTCTTCCACTAAGTCAACATTGTCATCATCATCATCATCACCCACAGACTGCGACAGTTGGAAAACTTGGGCATCGGGAACGAGGTCAGCAGCAACCTGAGAAGTGGTTTGTGACTCTGGGAAGTGTCCAAAAAACAGTTCCTGAGAGTATGCCGGATCGCATTCCAAATTTTCCTGGGAGGGGGCAGACTGGGGGGAAGGAGGTTGAGGTGGAGGAGCCATAGGAGTGCTCCCTTGGGTAACGTGGGTGGACTGCGTGGAAGACTGACTGGTGGACAAATTACTTGAAGCATTGTCCGCAATCCACAAGATCAGCTGTTCGCACTGTTGTGGTTTCAACAGTCCTCTACCACGTGTCCCTGTAAGTTGAGACATGAAGCTAGGGAGTGTAGCTCTGCGGAATTCCCCTGCTGCCTCATCAGCAGGTACTGTCTCACCCTGCCCAGGACCACGGCCTCTGCCCCCTGCAGTAATTGAATGCCCACGCCCACGCCCTCGTCCTCGACCCTTAGCCCTAGGGTTCAACATTTTTTGTATATAAGTGTATGATATAAAAAAAAAAAATAATTAAACAGGCCTGGTGTACTGAAACCCACAAACTTGTTCAGTCTGGGAAAATTGGGCATCGGGAACGAGGTCAGCAGCAACCTGAGAAGTGGTTTGTGACTCTGGGAAGGGTCCAGAAAACAGTTCCTGAGAGTATGCCGGATCGCATTCCAAATTTTCCTGGGAGGGGGCAGACTGGGGGGAAGGAGGTTGAGGTGGAGGAGCCATAGGAGTGCTCCCTTGGGTAACGTGGGTGGACTGCGTGGAAGACTGACTGGTGGACAAATTACTTGAAGCATTGTCCGCAATCCACGAGATCAGCTGTTCGCACTGTTGTGGTTTCAACAGTCCTCTACCACGTGTCCCTGTAAGTTGAGACATGAAGCTAGGGAGTGTAGCTCTGCGGAATTCCCCTGCTGCCTCATCAGCAGGTACTGTCTCACCCTGCCCAGGACCACGGCTTCTGCCCCCTGCAGTAATTGAATGCCCACGCCCTCGTCCTCGACCCTTAGCCCTGGGGTTCAACATTTTTTGTACATAAGTGTATGATATTAAAAAAAAAAAAATTAAACGGGCCTGGTGTACTGAAACCCACAAACTTGTTCAGTCTGGTAGAATTAAGTGACGTACAGAAAGTGTCACCTGGACAGATTGTACGGATTGGAGCGAGGGTGCTGAACTGTGACACACAGAAAGGTTACACGCAGCTGAGTAAAATGGATTTGTACCACTGAGCTAAAACAACTGAAAAACTAATTTTTTTTTAATTTTGTTTTTTTGGGAATGTGACGTGCAGAAACTATTGTAGAACTGACTGACACCCTGTTAACGGTGGCTATTTAGACTGCGACCCAGACAAATGTCGCACAGAGAGTTTTCTGGATCAAGCTGTAGATGATATTGGTAGCAAATGACTTGGTTGTATTCTGTGACGTACAGAAAGTGTCGCCTGGACAGTATATACGGAGCGAAGTGAGTGTGCTGAACTGTGACACACAGAAAGGTTACACGCAGCTGAGTAAAATGGATTTGTACCACTGAGCTAAAACAACTGAGAAACGTATTTTTTTTTTTATTTTGTTTTTTTGGGAATGTGACGTGCAGAAACTATCGTAGAACTGACTGACACCCTGTTAACAGTGGCTATTTAGACTGCGACCCAGACAAATGTCGCACAGAGAGTTTTCTGGATCAAGCTGTAGATGATATTGGTAGCAAATGACTTGGTTGTATTCTGTGACGTACAGAAAGTGTCGCCTGGACAGTATATACGGAGCGAAGCGAGTGTGCTGAACTGTGACACACAGAAAGGTTACACGCAGCTGAGTAAAATGGATTTGTACCACTGAGCTAAAACAACTGAAAAACTTATTTTTTTTTTATTTTGTTTTTTTGGGAATGTGACGTGCAGAAACTATCGTAGAACTGACTGACACCCTGTTAACGGTGGCTATTTATACTGCGACCCAGACAAATGTCGCACAGAGAGTATTCTGGATCAAGCTGTAGATGATATTGGTAGCAAATGACTTGGTTGTATTCTGTGACGTACAGAAAGTGTCGCCTGGACAGTATATACGGAGCGAAGCAAGTGTGCTGAACTGTGACACACAGAAAGGTTACACGCAGCTGAGTAAAATGGATTTGTATCACTGAGCTAAAACAACTGAAAAACTAATTTTTTTTTTTTAATTTAGTTTTTTATATTTTTTTAAAAAATTTTGTTTTTTGGGAACGTGACGTGCAGGAACTATGGTAGAACTGACTGACACCCTGTTAACGGTGGCTATTTAGACTGCGACCCAGACAAATGTCGCACACAGAGTTTTCTGGATCAAGCTGTAGATGTTATTGGTAGCAAATGACTTGGTTGTATTCTGTGACATACAGAAAGTGTCGCCTGGAAAGTATATACGGAGCGAAGCGAGTGTGCTGAACTGTGACACACAGAAAGGTTACACGCAGCTGAGTAAAATGGATTTGTATCACTAAGCTAAAACAACTGAAAAACTTATTTTTTTTTATATTTTGTTTTTTATATTTTTTTTTTATTTTGTTTTTTTTGGGAATGTGAAGTGCAGGAACTATCGTAGAACTGACTGACACCCTGTTAACAGTGGCTATTTAGGATGCAACCCAGACAAATGTCGCACAGAGAGTTTTCTGGATCAAGCTGTAGATGATATTGGTAGCAAATGACTTGGTTGTATTCTGTGACATACAGAAAGTGTCGCCTGGAAAGTATATACGGAGCGAAGCGAGTGTGCTGAACTGTGACACACAGAAAGGTTACACGCAGCTGAGTAAAATGGATTAGTACCACTGAGCTAAAACAACTGAAAAACTAATTTTTTTTTTACATTTTGTTTTTTTGGGAATGTGACGTGCAGAAACTATCGTAGAACTGACTGACACCCTGTTAACGGTGGCTATTTATACTGCAACCCAGACAAATGTCGCACAGAGAGTATTCTGGATCAAGCTGTAGATGATATTGGTAGCAAATGACTTGGTTGTATTCTGTGACGTACAGAAAGTGTCACCTGGACAGTATATACGGATCGGAGCGAGTGTGCTGAACTGTGACACACAGAAAGGTTACACGCAGCTGAGTAAAATGGATTTGTATCACTGAGCTAAAACAACTGAAAAACTTTTTTTTTTATATATTTTGTTTTTTATATTTTTTTTTAATTTAGTTTTTTTTGGGAACTTGACGTGCAGAAACTATGGTAGAACTGACTGACACCCTGTTAACGGTGGCTATTTAGACTGCGACCCAGACAAATGTCGCACAGAGAGTTTTCTGGATCAAGCTGTATACGTTATTGGTAGCAAATGACTTGGTTGTATTCTGTGACGTACAGAAAGTGTCACCTGGACAGTATATATGGATTGGAGTGAGTGTGCTGAACTGTGACACACAGAATGGTTCCACACTGCTGTGTGCAATGGATTTGTATCACTGAGATAGAACAAAAAAAAAAAAAAACAGGGTTAGATATGGCGATAGCTGCACTACTAGTGCCAGCCAGCCAGCCAAGCCAGGAGACAAAAAAAAAATTTCTTCTAGCCCTTAGAAGGGCTGTTGGGTTCTTTGTGGGTGATTCCTGCCTAACAGAGAACTAAATTCAGGCCCTAACACTGTCCCTGAAAGGCAGTAGCTCTATCCCTAACGACATCCAGACGGCATCTGAGCAGAGCACCGCGGCCAGTCACTAGTATATTCCAGGGTCACCTGATCAGGCCAGCCAACCCCTGCTATCGACATGTAAGGGCCCCACGTGATGCTGGGTGTACCGCAGAGTCTCCTGGCTTGTGATTGGCTGTGTTTATAGGCGCAAAAAAAGCATGATGCGGAAGTTGCCATTTCCTCGAGTATGGCGAGATACTCGTCTGAGCAGCGAGCACTTACGAGTACCCTAATACTCGAACGAGCACCAAGCTCGGACGAGTATGCTCGCTCATCTCTAGTTGCCATAAACATAAGAACGAGGTTGTCAGAACCTGTTGATTTTGCCAGGGCTGGCCAACCATTTATTGTGTATCAAATGTTCATCCTGTCTTCATTTAGCCTAAGTTGGGGAGAAAAAAATGAATGACCTGCTGAATTTCAACATACCAAATGTTTTGCTCTCAATAGAGATAAGGTGTCTAGAAGCAGCTATTGAATGTGTATGTCCTAATTTAGAGTCAGAAGGCCAATCTGGCATATCTTTTATGTTTTATACATTATGAGAAGTCAGTATTTTTTTTTTCAGTTGCATCAACGTTATACTTATATATTGTTAAAAAATACATATACAAAACTTTTTCTAACTTTTTTTTCACATTGCTATGGTTTCGGGTTTTAGGTGGCTGTGTCCTTTGATGGCGTAGATCTTGGAAAAGCATTGCTCCTGGCTGTCAGTGCTGTAAGCAAATTATTGACAGCAATGGCTAGCAAGCATATTAAAGCAGCACAGCTACAAAGTATGAACCATTTAAAATGGCAATATACAGAGACATTTGGAATTTATGTTAAAAGCGTTATGTACGAGCAGTATGTCTCTATCTACAAAGATACAGAACTCGTCAAGCAGCTGAAAGTTGAGGTAATGCATTTCTAGCTGTTGACATTTTAGGGGCTCAAATCAAATTTCAATTTATAAACTTTTTCTACGGTAGATATAAAGACCTTGCAGCAGGGCAGGATTTCCTAATGTGGCAAACAGCAATGCAGCCGATACAGTGCCCGTGAGGCTTGTAGCCTAAAAGTCTAAAGGGTCCTTTACATGGGCTGACAATTGAATAGATCATCGCTAAGCAGTGTTACTAGTAACACTGGTTAGCGATGATCTAATGTTGTAAATGCATAGCCCATTACCGAGCGTTCACAAAAGATCATCATTTCTCAGTGGCAGATTGTACTGTGTAAACACAAACTGCTGCCGGGAAACAATGAGATAGTATGGGGAAGAGCGATGGCATTAGCTATCACTACTCCCCATACTCTGGAGGAGCTGGAGGAGATCATGCATCGGTCTCCTCCAATAGTGATCAGCAGATTGTCTGGAAGGAATGCTTCCTTCCCAACAATCTGCTAGATTAGGGATCTCAAACTCGTGGCCCTCCAGATGTTGCAAAACTACAACTCCCAGCATGCCCCAATAGCTGTAGGCTCTCCTGGCATGATGGAAGTTGTAGTTTTACAACAGCTGTAGGGCCACGAGTTTGAGATATCTGTGCTAGATCGTCATCCCATGTAAAGGGACCATAAGTTTCCAGACCACATGAATAACATGTTCCTCTTGCTATCTCTCTCCTAGAACTTTGCTTGTATAAAGCAATAGTTAATGTACTGCTGTTGTTCTACTGTTATGTACATCACCAGGAATATCTGTGACTTTTAAAGAACTGCATTTCCCATGAAATAACAATTCTAGACAATTCTTTCTTAGAACTTTGCATGGTGCAATTCTTTTGTTATTCTTCCTGGAAATATATGCAACTAGGTGTCATTCCCCTTGTCAATGTGTTGTGTCACTACACAGCATGCCCTTGTCTATCCAGTGCTTATAGCATAAGGCTGTGCAGAGATATATCCTATTGACTAGGATAATTTATTTATAAGTTTCCGGAGGAAATAGAAAGGGACATCACAAAACAGTGTTCTAAGAGAAAAGGCTTCAGTGTTGTTATCTAACAGACAATACAAGTATTTACTAAACCAAACATGTCAAATCTGACAGCTCCTCTTTAAATCCAACTCTACTCAACCTTTTTATTTCATCTATTCTCATTGTAGCTGCCTGCACCAACACAACTCCGCTTCATCTATTAGGGCTTGGATTTTTTGTGACTCGTGCTGCAATCCCATTAGTTTCTATGGGATCTGCTCAACTCTGTGATCCTGGCTGCAACAGTTGTCATGAGAACAGTGTCACCGCGTATCCCTAGCCTTACAATTGTTGCTGTCGGCACCTCCACAACTCTGCTTCATCTATTGCCATTGTCGCTGCCTGCGCCACACTTCTTCTCCAAACTAGGACACCAGGCAATCAAAGTAAGGGCTCATGCACATGAATGTATTTTTTTTCCGTGTCCGTTACATTTTTTCGGGGGGGCCTGTATGTGGAACCATTTACTTGAATGGCCGCAAAAAAGCGGAAATGACTTTGTATGCATTCTGTGCCTGTATGTCTGCATGGCTATTCCGCAAAAAAAATTGAACATGTCCTATTATTGTCCACATTACGGACAAGGATAGGACTATTAGGGGCTGTCCGTTCAATTCCGCAAAATGCTTGGTTGGTATACTCATTTTGCAAATCCGCAATTTTCAAACCGCCAAACAGGCAACAGTCATATGCATGAGCCCTAAATATGTTGGAAGCACTTAAAACTGCAGACAGCACAGAAAGGTACTGTACTTCTTTGGACAGATTTACTCCGGTAGGGTGGGGCATGAGCTCCAATTCTGCTTTTGCTGTAGGGTCCAGTTAATTCCAAAAAAAAGTAAGAATAATATATGTCTTCTGTTAATACACAATTTCTTTGTAATACAAGGGAATACCCTGGAATATCTGTTAATTGTTTATATGACATTGTCTTCCCAACTATCAACTGCATCTCCATGTAAACATCCCTAAAAAAGAAAATGAAAGCCTTTGGCCATTTTAAAGCGTACATGAGTTTGCATGATTGTCTTGCTTCATTGTAGAATCATAACTGTGAATGAACAGGTGTTTTGGCTTGCACATATTTCCTGTTTCAGCTGCAGAGCTAAATTCATTTCTCTCACAAGCAGGGGATGTCTCCCTTCTATGGAATCTGCCAGTACTGCAATACAGAGACCTCACTTCCCTTACTTCCCACTATATTTGTTTTTCTTCTAGGGTGCTCAGAAAACAGACAAGGAGGGGGAGATCAGACTTACAGATATACAGGAACCCCTATATTGTTCAAAAGCTGTGTAGAGGCAGTGCTTCTATCAGGCTTTGGAGCTCAGCTACTGTAGCTCTGAGATTCCCCCATTTCTAGTGAACTGTCTTCTAGTGAACTGTAACTAGAGATGTATCTAACCTACAGGCAGTGGACTGCAAATTAGGTGGAAGTGAGACCCCTAGTGGCCATGACATAGCAGGTTTTTTTCTGGTGTATGCAGGCAGATTTTTAAATGAACTGATTTAAAATTTGCTAATTACACCGTTCTCTATTAAATTAAATGATGTGAAAGTACAGTAACTATTTAAGCTCATTTTTATCAATATGTAGTCATTTTCAATGTACAGTCATGGCCAAAAGTTTTGAGAATGACACAAATATTATATTTTCACATGATCTGCTGCCCTCTGGTTTTTATGTGTGTTTGTCAGATGTTTTTATCACATACAGAAATATAATTGCAATCATATTATGAGTAACAAAAGCTTATATTGACAATTAGAATGAGTTAATGCAGCAAATCAATATTTGCAGTGTTGACCCTTCTTCTTCAGGACCTCTGCAATTCTCCCTGGCATGCTCTCAATCAACTTCTGGACCAAATCCTGACTGATAGCAGTCCATTCTTGCACAATCAATGCTTGCATTTTGTCAGAATTTATAGGTTTTTGTTTGTCCACCCGTCTCTTGATGATTGACCACAAGTTCTCAATGGGATTAAGATCTGGGGAGTTTCCAGGCCATGGACCCAAAAATCTCTATGTTTTGTTCCCTGAGCCATTTAGTTATCACCTTTGCTTTATGGCAAGACTGTGAGAGAGCTGATTCCCTTGGCTGAGAAGCAACCCCACACATGAATGGTTTCAGGATGCTTTACAGTTGGCATGAGACAAGACTGGTGGTAGCGCTCACCTCGTCTTCTCCGAATAAGCTGTTTTCCAGATGTCCCAAACAATCGAAAAGGGGATTCATCAGAGAAAATGACTTTACCCCAGTCCTCAGCAGTCCACTCCCTGTACCTTTTGCAGAATATCAGTCTGTCCCTGATGTTTTTTCTGGGGGGGAAGTGGCTTCTTTGATGCCCTCCTTGAGACCAGGCCTTGCTCCAAGAGTCTCCGCCTCACAGTGCGTGCAGATGCACTCACACCTGCCTGCTGCCATTCTTGAGCAAGCTCTGCACTGCTGGTAGCCCGATCCCGCAGCTGAAACACTTTTAAGAGACGGTCCTGGCGCTTGCCGGCCTTTCTTGGGCGCCCTGGAGCCTTTTTGGCAACAATGGAACCTCTCTCCTTGAAGTTCTTGATGATGCGATAGATTGTTGACTGAGGTGCAATCTTTCTAGCTGCGATATTCTTCCCTGTTAGGCCATTTTTGTGCAGTGCAATGATGACTGCACGTGTTTCTTTAGAGATAGAGAAGAAAAACAATGATGCCAAGCACCAGCCTCCTTTTTAAGTGTCCAGTGGTTTCATTCTTACTTAATCATGACAGATTGATCTCCAGCCCTGTCCTCATCAACACCCACACCTGTGTTAATGGAGCAATCACTGAAACGATGTTAGTTGGTCCTTTTAAGGCAGGGCTGCAATGATGTTGAAATGTGTTTTGGGGGATAAAGTTCATTTTCTAGGCAAATATTGACTTTGCAAGTAATTGCTGTTGAGCTGATCACTCTTTATAACATTCTGGAGTATATGCAAATTGCCATTATAAACACTGTAGCAGTAGACTTTGTAAAAATTAATATTTGTATCATTCTCAAAACTTTTGGCCATGACTGTACTAATATACTCTTATTAAAAGCCTTGCTCTCAACTCATAATTGCCTCCACATTCTCAGGCAAATGAGTCTCATTGTATTGCACCAACCTGTCATTTGAAATGGCCACTGATGAAGGGCCATGTGACAGACCAGATGTAGTGGATACAATGCTGTGATTCTGGTATTGTTTGAAAGCTTGAAATTCTGCTACCAATCCCAAGATATGAGCAGCTAAAACAGCTCCCCCCTTCAGTCTGGTTTTCTTTTGACACTTTGAACAGCAAAGCCTGCCCAGTTGGGCACTTGGGAGCTGTTGTTCAGCAGAAATGTTTGAAATGTTTAGGGCAATGCTGTTAGAGTATATGGGTGAAAATGATGTGACAGACTCCCTTTAAGAAAGTAAGAGATTGTCACAGAAAGATTAGTATTTTGCATTTAGTTACCTGTACTACATATTCGTTAACATAAACATAAAGCAGGCGAGACCTTTAAAAAGAAGGCCAAGTATCCTGCCAAGGTAACCTCCTAATCAATTTCAGCCCCAACATTCAGTAATGTTAAGTGCCCCCTGCAGCACTTCTTGCCTCAAATGTAGCTTTGAATTCATATTACTTCTTTCATCAGTGGCCTTTGAAACACTTCAATAAAACATGATGGTTTGAATGTGTATATTGTATGCATGTTACACCTCACAGCTTCAAGGACGGCAAAGTTACCAAGGTCTTCACAAGATCCAGACTGAAATTACTTGAAATGAATATTAGTAAAAGAGCATAAAATGGATATAACCACAGATACAAAGCCTGTGAAAAACTGCACGCAATGTAAGAGCCAGTGTTTGTGCTTATCACCTAATGTACCTACATTAAAAAGATAAATGTTATAAACATAAAACAAGCGGGCGAGTATCAACAATATTTTCATCTGCAATAAATTTTGAAGTTTGACTGTAAAAATGATCTTCAGTATAATGGATGTTGAGTAAATAATGTCATCTATGCTGTTAGAGAAACATTAGCTCATTTCATAAGGTGGGGATAAAGGTTAGATGTGTGCTGCCCACACTCATTTCCTTCCAAACAATGAACTGAGGCTAAATACATTTTCAACACGAGGAGAGTGGTGTATGAACAGATGAGCAACCACAATCAGCATTGAAACAAAATCCATACAAGTTCATGTTTGCTCTAGAAAATTGCATTTTCTATTTTCGCATTTTTCCTGATTGTCTTTGAAAAAACATTTGCAATATTTCTTAAACAAGGTTCGTGAAAACACAAGGATTACCATGGATTACAAAATTCAGACTGGAAAAGGGAAAATGCAATAAATAAATATTTTAAACCAAAAAAGGCCAAAACAGACAAAAAGTAAAATATTAACCCATAGGGACCAGTAGCATGATGCCGACAGGAGTCCTTAGAGGATCTGCACTGTACTTTTATGGCACTCTGATCATGTGGGCACTGTCACTGTGTCTGTGTGATCAGGAGCAGGACCATGTATACCATGTTCCCAGACCTCATGGACGTCTCGTAAGGCAGACTGGAACAGTAACCAAACCTGGCCCAGTATGCGCTCTCTGTACTGTCTTGCTCAGCCTCCAGTGTCATCTCAAAGACGATTTTCAGAGCGGCAGATAGTGTTGTGACACCCAAACTGACAAAGTTGTCCTCTCCCAGTGTACAAAACATCACTTTTATCAAAATGAACGAGGCATGGATCCATGAGGATTTTCACACAGTTCTGGCTGAAGCCAATAAATAGATCTGCCCTTGCTAACGGTACCATCATGCCACTGCCTGCCTACCTGCCTACCATCATGTTCCATACCATACTGTGTGGCTGCTGCTTCCGCCATCATGACACAGCAGCTGTATGCCTGCCTACCATCATGTTCCATACAGCATCGCTACTGCAGTTGCTACTTCCTGCTGCTAATCCCCCTATTGCCACTCCCATTACCGCTAATGCCACTACATTACTGCTACACAGCTGTCAATACTACTACTACTACCGCTAAACAGTCACGCACACATCTACTGCCTTGTCTGTTCCCTGCTGTGCCCTTACACACACACATGTTTCAAGCTTCTGTAGATTTCAGTCTTTGTTTCCGCAAAAAAAGTGGCATAAAAGAAGATGAATTTGCCATATCCGATGGCCCCACACCCCATTTCCAGGTAAGTAGGGAGGACAACATAGAAACGGTGCTCACACTTAGATTTAAGCTCAATGGCTTTTTAAGTCGCAAACACAAGGTTTGTGACTTTTGTACGTCAGAAAACTGACTTGGGGGAATGATAAATTTCCTCCACTGCCTTTTAGAGCTAGCTCAGCGGAATGTAATGATACTTTACGTTGATTCATTCTGAAAAAAGTACATTTAATCCATATGCAAATAAGAAATTAAGTGCATATAGGGGGCCAAAGCCACCGTGTACATCCTTGCTCCTAATGCTTCCTATGCCAATCCCTTCCTGTTCTTGATTGACAGTGCCAGGCAAGATAACTATGCAGGAATCAATGAAGAAGGAGAGGAAAGTGCTGGCATTATGAGCAAGGGAGCAACAACTATTTTTTTTTTAAAGCTGTAATTTGTGTTTACTTTGACGGTAATTGCCTTACGAAAATATGGTTTCAACTGAAGAAATGAAATAATAAACTGTAAACACAATGCTAAACATAGAAACAAATCACATCACCGGATGAGTACTGTCATAGTGCTGCCACATCAGATCTCAAAGTTATTATGACAATGACATTGTACACAGAGACAAAAATGAATTGTGTAAGGTTATATACACATGCAGCTGATTCGTTGCAGACATTTCTGCAACTGGCTCAGTGTGAATAGGCTTTGAATACACCTGTGTGCTGATCACTGAACCAGGAGCAGACTGGCCATAGACCATACAGGGAAACCTCCTGGCGGCCCGATGCCCAGGGGGCCGCCAGAGCCCTCCTCATGACCACCAGCCATGGTAAATATTATACCTGACTCCTTCCTGAATCCAGAATTTAACTGTATTTCAATCCTAAGGCAACTAAAGTAGAGCGACAGAACATGGCAGCTAGCGCTAACCACGACAGAAGGGCAGTTTTTGGGGAGGTACTTTTTTTCTTCTGGAGCAGTTTTTTTGTGATGCCCTGTGGTATTTGGCTCTGCTGGGGTAGTATAATATGCCGCGGTATGGTATGGCTGGCCCGGTCTATTTGTTTTTACCCTGCCTTCTGTCCATTTGGGCCCCCTACTAAAGATGGCAACTTTTAGATTTTTTCAAGGGCTACTTTAAAGGGTTTCTGTCACCAGAATTAACCTTCTTAAACCTGTTGACATTAGCGATGTGCTAATGTCAGCAGACCCTAACTCTGCTATTATGTTTATTGATGGCCCCCTTACTACGTTGCCTCTGCTCCTAGAGGCTCTGTTTTCCTACCTCTTTCCATGCCGCTCCGTCCTTGATTGACAGGGCCAGCGCTCGTCTTCTCCTGCCAGCCGGGTAAATCTTGTGCATGCGCTGTGCAGCACACAGGGCTGGCAGCAGGATACAAGCGCTGGCCTGGCCCTGTCAATCAAGGACAGCGGGGCGAGGAAGGAGGTAGGAAAAAGGAGCCTCTAGGAGCAGAGGCAACGCCCCCCCCCTGCTCCTAGAGGCTAATTTACATATTACAAAAGTAGGAGTTCGGCAGTAAGGGGGCCATCAATAAACATAATAATAGCAGAGTTAGCGATGTGCTAATGTCAGCAGGTTTAAGAGGGTTAATTCTGGTGACAGAAACCCTTTAAGTTCCCAGTCTGCCCTCTCACCGAAACAACCCTATTTAGATGAATTTGACTTAGTTTTCATTTGCAGACACTACTGCAACAAACTAGTAATTTGTGTATACCCTACAAAAATCCTCAGCTGCATAGATTCACCCAATACATAGCTCGCATCAAAGGAGGAGCTAATAACACATTAAAAAGCATTGGGGCTGGAGTGAACATGTAACTTTTTTTGCAGTGTTGTAAAAAGTTGCAGTGATAAATCTGGAGAAAAACTAATAATCACAACTAGCAGTGGTGTAAAAATACAAAAAGTCAAAGCAAAATAGGGCAAAGCCCTGTTCTGGGACTTTTTGAAGACAGAATTTTGAAGTGCAGGACTTAACATTGTTAACATCATACAGACATATCAAAAGTTTTGATATGCGGGGGTCCAAGCACTCCATTGAGAGACCTCCATTGATCACTAGAAGGAGCAGAGAGAAGGAATCGCATATCATGCTCTCTCTCCTCACTGCAGGAGACAGAATAGAGATAGGCCCATAGACTTTCTATTGAGTCCATCACACTTCCAGTACTGCAGTGAGGAGAGAGAGTGTGATAGGAGAGTGCTTCACTCCCCTCCTCCTAGAGGTTGGTGGGGATCTCATCACTCAGATCCCCACCAATTTCTATGACTATAAGTTTCAGAAAACTTAGTGACCCTGTAACCTAAAACTGGACTGTTTCTGAGAGTGCTGAATCATTGGACTTCTGTGTTACGTGGGTAACACGTAACACAGTTGGTTGTTGATCAATTATGTATAATATTCATATTTTATTATGGGTTAGTACATAGAGTAAAGAATGTTTGCAAAAGACATATGGGTCCCTAACTATTTGAATGGAAAGCACAGTCCCAAAGCTGTCATACTATATACATTCTGATGACCTGTTCAAAATCCAGCACTGGAAGAAGGACATTTGTCAGCTTGATGTGTGTATCATCAGGTTTATGTAAGGTTCCTCTTTTCTTATTCAGGGTGGCAAATATCTTCCATCCTGATTTTGTTTGTGACATTTGTGAGGCTTTCATTGATGGAAAGTTTTGTACTATATTCCTGGGATAATCAAAATATGCACCTCTGGGCACAACAGGACAAAAGCACGATTCTGTATCTGATCTCCTGTATTTCAACAGTTTTGTCAGATATAAGCAGTGACAGCACATCCCTGTGAAACTGCAGAAATGTTATGTTTTATGGATGGCTTCAGAAGAAATAACTTTCTGCAAGTAAATGGCTATTGCATAATAGATGAGAAACATGCTTAATCATTTTAAAAGAAGAACGCAATACAGAAGTCATGTACATTGATTCTTTCCTGTTTAGCACCATTATTAATTTGATGTTCTGCTGCCAACCTTCACAGATAGCAGAGCGGCATGCAACCAGACCGGTAAAATTGGAAACCGTTTCAATTATTTCTCCTTATTGCTAACAATACTCAAGGGCTCCCAGTTTCCTTGAGGCTACATGCTGAATTTATCATAAAAAAGTCAAAATTCTCCAAGTAGATGTATTTTCTCATATAATGTTTCATTTACAATGAAAACATATTATCATTATAATTATCATTTTGTTAGATTTGCGAGTGTACGGTACATGTGAAATAGAGGAGGATTAATGCACAATGTATGGACATACAATTGGAACAACCAAATCAGTAAATAAGAAAAATGAGAGATGAACCAGACAAAGATAATGATGAAGAAGGAAGCACAATGTTTTCCATAAAAGCTTCTAATCTACAAGGAAAGGAGGAAAGTAACTGAAGAAGGGTTGGTAGAAACAGTATAAATAGTTTTATATTTGGCTGTAAAGACAGTAACGTGTGTAGACAGCTGCTTTTGCTGGGTATTTGGTATTTGGGCTATTACTATATATAGTGCCTTGCGAAAGTATTCGGCCCCCTGGAACTTTTCAACCTTTCCCACATTTCAGGCTTCAAACAAAAAGATATAACATTTAAAATGTTTGGTAAAGAATCAACAACAAGTGGGTCACAATTGTGAAGTAGAAAGAAATTTATTGGATCATTTAAACTTTTTTTGTAATAATAAAACTGAAAAGTGGGGCATGCAAAATTATCCGGCCCCCTTGCATTAATACTTTGTTGCGCCACCTTTTGCTGCGATTACAGCTGCAAGTCGCTTGGGGTATGTCTCTATCAGTTTTGCACATCTAGAGACTGAAATTCTTGCCCATTCTTCCTTGCAAAACAGCTCGAGCTCTTTGAGGTTGGATGGATAGCGTTTGTGAACAGCGAAAGTATTCGGCCCCCTGGAACTTTTCAACCTTTTGCCACATTTCAGGCTTTAAACAAAAAGATATAACATTTTAAATTTTTGGTGAAGAATCAACAACAAGTGGGTCACACCTTTTTTAATTTACCCCTGGTTTTGGCTACAAAGCTGCATCAGACAACTTGGCAGTATGGCCATACCATTAGGCTACCCCTTGTGGAGCATTTTTTAACTTCACATAACTGGAACCTTCAGAGGCTAATAAGAATTGTAAGAGAGATCATTTACCAAGCCATCAACCACCAGATTTGCACTGGTGTTTTTTAGGGGGAAGTGAAAACATCAGAATAATCACATGTGGGTTGTTTTAGCTACCTGTATTTTTAGCCACTTTTCATGGTGTTTTTTCTGACATTCTTTACAAACAGTGTGTTTGCGCACTACAGTTTTCTTTATGGCATTTCCCCCTATAGAGAAGGTGATGTGAAGACACCTGAAAAAAATGACAATTGCTACTCAATGCTGTTTTTTTAACATCCTGAAAGGTTCTCTATTTCTGTAGGACTTTCTAAAAAAAATTGCAGAATCTTGTGCATTATTCAAGGGTTTTCTGGGATTACTATGGTTATATCAGATATGCTCATGCAATTGCTTACCTCATGTACATTGCCTTGCCTTTTAAATTTAAACTATACTGAATGTTTCATCCATTTAAATAAATCCCTCTGCTCTATTTACTTTCTAATGAAACCCATGATGCACTTCTCCTTTCTCTGTCACAGCTCCAGTACCGCTCTTTATAATACTGTACCTCGCTAATTTATAGTTCCTCCCACCCAGCTAGTTACATAGACACACTCCTATCACTGCCTCTGTTGCTTCGTTGACACTCCCATAGACATAACATCACAGGAAATAAGAAAGAGCTACATGGATATGGTCATGTGACCACAGCCCAGAATGTTTTACTGTGGTAAAGCCATATGATATGGATGCGGTGTAGCCAGCTCTTGGCTGCCATGGATGGGCACGGCCTCTTGCATGTGGCCACTGACCAATACAAGGTCATATAATGGATTGCTCCTCATGTTATATGTAAATACAGTTCTGTCAGAACTCCTAACAATAGGTAACATACAGTACATACTGCAGAATATATTGCTGGCTGAAAAACACATTCTCTTCCCATTAGCATCTCCCTGTTCTTCGAGGGCATAGACGCAGAATTCTCATCTGTCCTGTTGCTGCTCTATGCCCATCTTCCTGCCCCTTCCTGATGGGCACAGACACTGTTAGCTCTGTCTGCCTTATGCTAGATTTGTGTGGCCTCCTCACTTTCTGTTTCTGTCTGAGTGCCTCTATGCCCGTAGGGTGCATACACATCATCTCTGGTTCTTAAAGGGCCAGTTCACATCCTAATCAGTCCTAATCAGACTTCCTTGAGTACTTAAGGCACATTTGCCTATGAGAGAGTGCCTGAGCAAAGCCCAGTCGCCGCAAAGGTGCTATCTGATCTTCTGTGCCTGACTTCTTCCTGTTTACCAGATATGTTCCTGTCTATCCTGCCCTGACTTCCGCTTGTTTATCTCACTGACCGTTTCCCTGACCACTTTCCTTGACTTTTGTCCTGTTTACCAGATTAAACAAGCTCTCCCTGCTCTGACCTCAGCTTGTTCATTGACTGCAATTCTGCCTTTCCCTTTTTTTCACATACTGGTGTCTCTTGAACCACCTAGGTCAACTGTCCAAGAGGTCTTGGCCTGGTCGATCCCATGCAACAAAGACCAGATCCCTGTATAGAAGTTAAAAGGTGAAGACTAGGGGGCTCTATGCCAAACCTGTACAGTGACACAATAGGTCCACAATTTTACAATGTGTATACGAAATCTGAGCTAGGACTTGCTGTACTGTATTTTCAGTCTTCTCTAGCATTAAATATTAACAGGTTATAAAGATCAGTAAAATTTCTACATAAGTAGATCTTTAAGAACACCTGAGACTATTAACAACTCATCCTTTGGCAGCATTGTCATTTCTTAGGCTTATAATATTGTAAATTATTAATGAACAAGAGATTTTTATTAGCATAATTTAAGTCACAGAAATGTTAAGCCAAGATGGGTTATGAAACAAAAAGAAAAGCTGCTTGCATCAAGACTTTTAGTACTTTTCGGAGAACTTGCAAAAGATCAAAAAACTTAAAGCTTAGTCTGAAACTAAATAATCCTCAGATTTGCTGCATCAGGTAAAATTAACTTGCTCATCAATTGTTAAGATGGCTATACACAATGAGATAGATGTCTCACCAACAAATATATGGTCTGAGGCCAAAAGAAAGAGTCGCAACACCAGATTTATGATGAATGTTAAGAGTTTATATGTAAAAGGTTTCAAGCTGGATTAATAATTCTTTATGAGGTTAATAAAACAGAACAGAAAAATAGCAGATTGGATGAGTAAAATATATTTTACACTATTCAAGTCTGGTGCTAAAGCTCATTCATTTCTTTGATGTTACTTAGGAGACCTATCACCAATCTCTAGAGAAGCTGCCCACATTTGCAAAATAGGAGACCATAATGTGGCAACGTTGTACTACTTTATATATTGTGACATGACTGTAAGATATCTCCAACCTTCAGATCTCTCTGCTGTGCTAATGGCATCACAGGGACTGGGTGAAATCTACCCCTTCCCAATTATAAGAGCTATATGGCATGAATAGATTTTCTTACTATTTAAGTTATTACCTAATTATTTAAGATTACTATTACATAATAATGGGAGTACATTGGAAAATATTGCACATCTTATGATCAGTTTAAAATAAAGCAATATGTACATATTGCAGCCAAATATCCCCTATTAAAAAAATAATATTGCCTTATAAGACAGAACCCAACAGGCACATGGTAATCAAGTAGACCATTATAGCAGGCCCTATTTGTGTCATTGATAGAGTTAGTTTCCAGCACCATTTAACCTGCTCAGTGCTCTGCATCAGCGGTGCAACTACCATAGCGGAAGACCATGCAACTGCTATGGGGCCCAGGGTAAGAGAGGGCCCAGTCTTAGTTGGGATTATCTCCTCTTCTACTGGAGGGGAAAACTTGGTCAGGACTCAAACTTCTAAAGGAACAACTTTTAGCAAACGAGGCAGTGGAAAAATGGCCCAAGGGTAATTGTAAAGAGTTTAGGCAGAAATCCCTCTGTCCTGTGTGGGGGGGCCTGGTTTGAACCTTGATATGGGGCCCTTATTTTTCTATGTATGTCACTGCTCTGTATAAAAGGTGTTTTTTCCACAAAGATATATATATATATATATATATATATATATATATATATATATATATATATACACATATCATCTCTAGATTTCAAGCCTTTTTTCTCTCCAGACAGAGAGAGTGCCCTCTAGGCTTTTAAAGGGATTTTACAGGGAATAGCTTTTCAAGGGGAACTAAAACCAGAATACAAACACAAAAAGAACAACCAGCAAAACCAACATCATCTGTGTATGTGTCTTTGTTACTTGCAAACCATTTGTCACAACTGTAGACCATGAAAAATGCTATAGAAAATCAGTGCATTGTTGTGCAGCCATGTCAACTCCACTTCCACCTCACCCTTATAGGTGTTGTCTGGATAACTTACACACAAAGCGGTTGATTTTTTTAAAAGGAATGTTTGTGAGAGTACAAAAAAGATTTGGTTACACCCATGTGAAACTGTAATAGACAGCAGAATACTAAATCTGCCAAGATAAATCCCTCTCCCCACTCTTAACTAGTGCCACAACTACGCAGATTTGCCTTCCAGATTCTTGGAGAAGCTGGGTTACCACCATGTGCAGTTGTAACAGACACAATATAATACTAATTTATATATTATATATACTAAATTATAATATATACAAATATAACCCAGACAGGGGTTTGTAGCTACAGTCAGTGAAAGAAAATGCCTGTTCTGACAGAAACCTTCCCCATCTATCAGAAATCTATCAGATGTTCTTCTCTAATGATAGTCATAAGGGTGGTATTATGGGGCAACAGTGGACATTATAGGGAAAGGGGAAAAAGGAGAGAACTAAAACTCATAGATTGTCCCGAATATTATGAGGCATCAGTGGACATTATAGGGAGAAAGGATTAAGAGTAAGGAACTATAACGCTCAGCATGTTCAGACTGATATTATGAGGCATCAGTGGACATTATAGGGCAAGAGGTGTAAGAGGACAGAACAACAATTTCCAGAATGTCCGGACTGTTATTATGAGGCATCAGTGGACATAGAAAGGTGTATAAGAGGAGCAGTGTCGGACTGGCCCACCAGAGGACCGGAGGATCCTCCAGTAGGCCCCAAGCCAGGAACCTATAGTCAGGGCCGGATTATCATTGGAGCATTTGGAGCTACTGCTCCAGGCATACCTCCCAACCGTCCCGTATCCAGCCTCTGGCAGCTGTCTCTGCGTCCATAGGACATAGGACATAGAGACAGTTGCCTGTTGCAGGAAGGAGCAGACAGCCGAAATGTCATTATCTTCTCCATTTGGTCCGGACAACTTCTTTCATCCGTGCCTCGTCTTGTCTCTGCAGAGTGTGACACACAGACATCGTAGCTTCCTCACTTTTCTATCAACTTCCCTCAACTTGGAGTCCCCACAGTGTTACCCTGCTGCTCGCTGTGCCCCTCGAAACCCCCAAATACTATCCTGAAGAAATATCAGTGCCCCCCATAGTAATAGTGCTCCTCATAGTCCCACCAATAGTAATTCCCTTCTAGAATGCCCTCATTAGTAAATACTGTCCCCTACAGTGCCCCCAACAGTGATAATGCTCCCCAAGAATGCCCCCATTAGTAATACTGTCTCCTACAGTGCCCCCAACTGTGATAAAGCTCCCCAAGAGTGCCCCATTAATAGAAGAGCCCTTAAGTATTAATAATACTCTCACAAAGCCCCCAGTAGAAATAAGGCCCTCTATTGTTTACCCATTGGTAATAAAGCTCTTTACAGACCCCTTGGTAGTAATAAGGCCCCCCACAGTGCTTTTATTAGAAATAAGGCAGATCTATAAGTCCCTCCTATAGAGCTGCCAGTGTTAATAAGAATGCCTATAATGTCCCCCGTATTTGTAGTGCTCCCTGTAGTTATACTCCTCCTTCCACCATACAGTCCCATGTAAATAACATTACATCATCTTTCCTGCCCCCTCCAAAATACAGTCCTATGTAAATAACATCACACCCCTCCCTTCAGCCCCTCCAACATACAGTCCCATGTAAATAACACTATTTCCCTCCCTCTGCCATAGAGTCCCATGTAAATAACATCACACCATCTCTCCAGCCCCCTCCAATATACAGTCCCATGTAAAAAATATCACCCCCTCCCCTGCCGCCTCCAACATGAAATCCCATGTAAACATCACCGCCTCAACATTCAGTTCCATGTAAATAATATCACTCCCTCCCCTAGCCACCTTCAACATACAGTCCAATGTAAATAACATCACTGCCTCCCCCAGCCCCCTCCGACATACAGTCCCATGTAAATAACATGACCCCACCCACAGCCGCCATCAACATACAGTCCCATGTAAATAACATCACCCTGCCCCAGCCCCCTCCAACATTCAGCCCCATGTAAATAACATCACCCCCTCCTACAGCTGCCATCAACATACAGTCCCATGTAAATAACATCACCCTGCCCCAGCCCCCTCCAACATACAGTTTCATGTAAATAACATCCCTCCCTTCAGCCCTAACATACAGTCCCATTTAAATATCCATAACTCCGAGCATTGCCCTGCCTCTCCCTTCACTTACCTCTCCTCATGTAGCAGACATCACCACAGCTTCTTCCCCCAGGTCTTCTCCTCTTCACTGCCATCCTCTCCTACACTGGTCACATAATGGTGACATCATCGCAGGTCCTGCTCAACCACTTACTGTTTTACTTGGTCACATAGCCTGTGATGCCACCACAGGTCCTTCAGCTCTTCCACTGCATTAGATTCAATTGTATTGCTGTCCTGAGGACAGCAATACAGTTGTATCTAGCTGGCAGGCAGGACATTCAGGGACTGGGACAAAACATTAGGGGCCTTTGCCCCGAATATTTTAACCTAGCGATGCCCCTGGCAACTTGCCATTTTTTAGTCACCTTTTCCCAAAAAAAATGAGAATAAAAAGTTATCTAAAACTTATACATACCCCAAAATGGTACCAATAAAAACTAGAGTTCTCCCTGCAAAAAACAGCCCACACACAACTCTAGATGGAAATACTAAAAAGTTATAGGTGTCAGGAAATGACGATACAAAGGCAATTTTTTGCTTTTCTAAGGTTTTTAAAGTTCAAAAGTAGTAAAACATAATAGAAACAATATACATTTAATATCACTGTAATCATACTGACGCACAAAATAAGCTCATGTCATTTTTAGCACAAAGTGAATGCCATAATAACAAAAAAGGCAATTTTGCTTTTTTATTTCATCGTTTTCCAATATAAGATATGGTAAATTAAATGGTGCCATTAAAAGATACAACTTGTCCAGCAAAAAAATAACCCTTCATATTGATATGATATAATATTGATATAACGCAAAAACAAACAGTTGAGATTCTGCTGTTTATAGTATTAAAGTACAACAATTCAGATTCCTTTCAACAAGTACAGTAAATTCTGGTTACATCTTTGACTCTGTCGTCTCGGTTCACATCTCTGATTTTTATATCGTTGAACTAGGTTGATGGTTATGGTGATTACGGTATGTCTATGTAATTCTCAATAAGAAAACTGTCTACTTATTAAAATCAGTCCAAATGATATCTGATCTACAGGGTATATATACAATAGGACATAAACCAATAACTTACACTTGACCCAAGCAGAGCCTATACGCTTCACATCTGCAGTCTTACATTAAAGTATAAGCTCTTGTCTTTTAATATACATTGACTGAAACAGTTGAGACATATAGTGAACAAAAATCGATCTTTATATAAAATTCATGCTTCATAGATTTGTATAGCTCAATAAAGAGTTCAATTTAGGTCTGTTTATCATTCATCCACTTTCTCTATGTTAATAACGTATTCCATTGATTTAACATTCCGTCTGCGCTCCTCTAATACACATTTGAAAGCTTTACTGCAGCATGGGCCTCACAGTGTGCAAATAAATAAATTAAATTTGCATGACCCATGCTATTATTTTACATGACAGCTTCTCAATGGAGGTGATGTTATAAGAAAAAGAAAAAAAGATACAATTTTGTATTTTCAATTAAGGCCCTAGATGAGGCATCTATATTCTCTGACGTGAAGAATTTCCATGATCACAGACTGACAACTTGACAATAAAAACTGCATATGGGTATTCTAAGAGAAAGAATGCATAACTAAACAAGAAATTATCAATAGCAAGACAGATATACAATGGAGCAAAAGGTCATAAGACAAAACAAGTAGGTACTGAAAAAGAGAAACCTACATCAGGATTGAGAATCGTCATAACTACACCAGGCTTGGGAACCTCAAAACTGCACCAGGGTTGAAAATGGTCAAACCTACAACAGGATTGGGAACCTCATATCTACACCAGGGTTTGGAATCTTTATATCTACATGAGGGTTGGGAAATGTCTATAAATTTACTGATAATCCACAAAAAATGTGTGTTCTTTTTCTAAATCAACAGTTTTTGTCAGAAAAATAAATTGCAATTTTTTTTCTTGGGTTTCATGAAAATGCACTTAGAATGTATGCATCATCCTACAACATTTACAATGCAAAAAAAGCATTCACAAAGCATAGGATGACAATAGGAAAAATGTTCTGAACTGCCACCCACTTAGGACTGAAACATGGGGTGTGTAATAATTCTTTTTGGGATCTGATGTCAAGGGTCTGTAATAATTTCTTCTAGGGTCTGAAGTCTTATTAATGCAATTTGGGATTTGTGTTAGTTCAATCATTTTGGGTCTGTATTCATTTTGAATTCTGAAGGAATCTTTGGGTTCTTGTCAGAAATATGTCAGAGATACAGAACAAGGTCAGTGTGTTTCTGGACTGAAATGACCCCTCTGTTCCTACTTACTTGCAGTACCAGCCCTAAATAGCTGAACCACAACTGGACAATGGTCCCTACTAGTGATGAGCGAATCGAAGCGGCAATATTCGTGATTCGCACAAATATTGCCCGCTTCGGCTCGGCATCCCGAGGCAGCGCGGACTCGTGATTATTCGTGCGTCACTGCAAGTTTGAAATGCCCGTTTTTTTTCAGCCAATCAGCATCAAAGGGAAGCCTGTGGGAACGCCTACTGTGATGTAACAGCCCCTATACCTCCCCAGCAGTGATTGACTGGCTGTGACATGTGACCTAAATTTATATAAGGTAGGGACCTGCAGCATCAGCCTCATTGTGCTTTGGGAAGGAGAAGAGACAGACAGTGTTAGCTAGTGTAGTGTGTGCAGCAAGCAGTTAGTTAGGAGTTAGGTTAGGAAGCCCCAACAGTCTTTTTAAAGACTATACTCTGAAGAACAGTATACAGTATATACTGTAAGCCTGTATTCTTTGTAGGATAGGAAACCCCAACATTCTTTTTAAAGACTAATTGATTCTGTGAAGAAAACTATACAGTATATGCTGTAAGCCTGTATTCTGTGCAGGATAGGAAGCCCCAACAGTCTTTTAAAAACTAATTGATTCTGTAAGAAAAATTCAGTATATGCTGTAAGCCTGTATTCTGTGCAGAGCTGTGCCTGGTACACCTTGTCCAGCCACATAGCTCAAACTATACATCTGTAAACAGATATATTCCTGTGCATGACTGTGCAGTGACTAGGGTATACATTTCATCAGCCTGCTATATACCTCACAGTCTATAGATACCGTATTGATCTATAGATTCTAGTTTTATTTGCGCAAACTGCGTACATTTTTTTTTTTGATAGGTCTGAAAATAATATTATCTGGGTATCTATATTGTCCGTTGAATTTCACTAATCTGTAATACACGGTGCAGTGAGTTGGGAAAAAAAATTTCATCAGCCTGCTATATACCTCACAGTCTATAGATACCGTATTGATCTGTAGATTCCAGTTTTATTTGCGCAAACTGCGTAAATTTTTTTTTGGGATAGCTGTGAAAAATAATATTACCTGCGTATCTATATTGTCCGTGGAATTTCACTGATCTGTAATACACGGTGCTGTGAGTTGGGAAAAAAATTTCATCAGCCTGCTATACAGTGTCGGACTGGCCCACCAGAGGATCGGAGGATCCTCCGGTAGGCCCCAAGCCACCCAGCCACTTAAAAAAAGCATACTTACCTGTCCTGCCGCGCTGCCGCTGTCCTCGGCTCCCACGCTCCACTGTCTTCCCTTAAGGCGCGCACTATGACCTGACACAGCGTCAGGTCATAGTGCGCGCCGGCAGGGAAGACCGTGGAGCGCGGAACCTGATGGCAGCGGCAGCGCGGCAGGGCAGGTAAGTGGCTGGGTGGGCGGATCTGAGGTCTGAGGGGGGGGGGAGACCCTGATCTGAGGTCTGATGGGGCACAAGACGCTGACCTGAGGTCTGATGGGGGCACAAGACGCTGACCTGAGGTCTGGTGGGGGCACAAGACACCGACCTGAGGTCTGATGGGGCACAAGACGCCGACCTGAGGTCTGATGGGGGCACAAGACGCCGACCTGAGGTCTGATGGGGCACAAGACGCTGACCTGAGGTCTGATGGGGGCACAAGACACCAACCTGAGGTCTGATGGGGGCACGAGACGCCGACCTGAGGTCTGATGGGGGCACGAGATGCCGATCCCTGTACTGTGACATCACTGTGTTTATTATCCCTGTACGGTCGGTGACATCACTGTGTTTATTATCTCTGTACTGTGACATCACTGTGTTTATTATCCCTGTACAGTGACATCACTGTGTTTATTATCTCTGTACTGTGACATCACAGTGTTTATTATCTCTGTACTGTGACATCACAGTGTTTATTATCCCAGTACAGTGACATCACTGTGTTTATTATCCCTGTACAGTGACATCGCTGTGTGTATTATCCCAGTGCAGGAAGAGGTAAGTGGTCTGTGTTTGTTTTCTATTTTTCAGGGTCGTGAATGCAGAGGACTACGTCGGATTCGGTGGACTATGTCGGACCAGCTTTTTTTTTTTTTTTTTTTTTAATAAAATGGTCAAACAGGGGTCTGGGGGAGTGTTTATTTCAATAAAATGTTTTATACTTGTGTGTGTGCATTTTTTTTACAATACTACAGTTTTAGTAATTAGGGCTATCTACAGACAGCCCTGATTACTAATACTGGGCTTAGTGCTTGCCGGTATGGCAGGCCAGCACTAACCCCAACATCTATTACCTCGGCACCCACCGCCACCAGGGGTGCCGGGAAGAGCTGGGTACCCGCAGGACCGGACCTTCTAAATTGAGGGTCTGGCTCTGGGGCAGCTGCAGGCTGGTACCATTAGGCTGGGAAGGGCCAATAACCGTGTCCCTTCCCACCCTGGTAGTGCCAGGCTGCCGCTGCTGGTTGTATCTGGCTGGCGAAGGAAAAAAGGGGGGGACCCCACGCCATTTTTTTAAAAATTATTTTTGTAAAAAAATGGCGTGGGGTCCCCCCCCTTTTTTCCTTCAGCAGCCAGATACAACCAGCAGCGGCAGCCTGGCACTACCAGGGTGGGAAGGGACACGGTTATTGGCCCTTCCCAGCCTAATGGTACCAGCCTGCAGCTGCCCCAGAGCCAGACCCTCAATTTAGAAGGTCCGGTCCTGCGGGTACCCAGCTCTTCCCGGCACCCCTGGTGGCGGTGGGTGCCGAGGTAATAGATGTTGGGGTTAGTGCTGGCCTGCCATACCGGCAAGCACTAAGCCCAGTATTAGTAATCAGGGCCATCTGTAGATAGCCATAATTACTAAAACTGTAGTATTGTAAAAAAAATACACACACATAAGTATAAAACATTTTATTGAAATAAACACTCCCCCAGACCCCTGTTTGTCCATTTTATTAAAAAAAAAAAAAAAAAGCTGGTCCGACGTAGTCCACCGAATCCGACGTAGTCCTCTGCATTCACGACCCTGAAAAATAGAAAACAAACACACAAACACAGACCACTTACCTCTTCCTGCACTGGGATAATACACACAGCGATGTCACTGTACAGGGATAACAAACACAGCGATGTCACTGTACAGGGATAATAAACACAGTGATCACAGGCCTCACCTTTTCTCGCTGTCCATCCCGCTGTGTCCAGGCCCTGCGCTGGGAGACGCTCTCTAGTCCATACAGAGCGGGGGGGGGTAGGGGGTTCGGTACCGAGAAACCGGGAAGGAGGCACGGACACGGCAAACACTAAAGAGAATGAGGAGCCGGCGGGGCAAGCGGAAGTGACGTCAGTCGGCTCTTCTGCGGCGAAGGGGTGGAGCTTCTAGACTTCCGGTTAGGAGGGCAGTCCCTCCCATTGCACTGCTCCTGCACCGTGCCGCACAGTGAGTCAAAACAGCAGTGGGTGTCCGCACGCGGCCAGTATCCATGTTTTGGGGATCCGCAATTGTGGACCGCAAAACAAATATGGTCATGTGAATATAGCTTTAGGGTTAGTGGTCAGTAGTAGGGTTAGGGGTCAGTATGGCGTACTATTAGAGTTAGAGAAAGTATTAGGAGTCAGTACAGTATATTAGGGTTAACGGTCAATATTAGGGTTAGGGACAGTATTAGAGGTCAGTATTAGGGTTAGGGTAAAGTACTAGGGTTAGGGACATGGCCAGTATTAGGGGGGTGAGGCAGGGCCAGTATTAGAGGTCAATACTAGGGGGTCAGGGGCCAGTATCAGGGTTAAGGGTCCAAGGTTAGTACCAGTATTCAGGGTTAGTAGCCAGTATTAGGGTAAGACAGGGCCAGTATTGGGGGTCAGTAGCCAGTATTAGGGTTAGGGTAAGGCAGGGCCAGTATTGGGGGTCAGGGGACAGTATTAGGGTTAGGGTAAGGTAGGGCCAGTATAGAGGGTCTGTAATAGGGAGGCAGGGCCAGTATTAGGGGTCAGGGGCCAGTATAGAGGGTCTGTAATAGGGAGGCAGGGCCAGTATTGGGGGTCAGGGGCCAGTATTAGGGTTAGGGTAAGGTAGGGCCAGTATAGAGGGTCTGTAATAGGGAGGCAGGGCCAGTATTAGGGGTCAGGGGCCAGTATAGAGGGTCTGTAATAGGGAGGCAGGGCCAGTATTGGGGGTCAGGGGCCAGTATTAGGGTTAGGGTAAGGTAGGGCCAGTATAGAAGGTCTGTAATAGGGAGGCAGGGCCAGTATTAGGGGTCAGGGGCCAGTATAGAGGGTCTGTAATAGGGAGGCAGGGCCAGTATTGGGGGTCAGGGGCCAGTATTAGGGTTAGGGTAAGGTAGGGCCAGTATAGAGGGTCTGTAATAGGGAGGCAGGGCCAGTATTAGGGGTCAGGGGCCAGTATAGAGGGTCTGTAATAGGGAGGCAGGGCCAGTATTGGGGGTCAGGGGCCAGTATTAGGGTTAGGGTAAGGTAGGGCCAGTATAGAGGGTCTGTAATAGGGAGGCAGGGCCAGTATTAGGGGTCAGGGGCCAGTATAGAGGGTCTGTAATAGGGAGGCAGGGCCAGTATTAGGGGTCAGTGGCCAGTATAGAGGGTCTGTAATAAGGAGGCAGGGCCAGTATTGGGGGTCAGGGGCCAGTATTGAGGGTCTGTAATAGGGAGGCAGGGCCAGTATTAGGGTTAGTGCTGCATAGGGAGAGGGCAGCTCATGCTTACCTATCCAGGCGCGGTCCCACAATGCAGACCTGGCCTCTTCTGGAGGGTCTGCTCCTGAGGAACGTCGCAGGCGGCGCGATGACGTCATCACGCTGCCTACGTCACATGAGTGCGCCGGCCAACGGGAATAGAGGAGCAGGGAACCAGAGGTTCCCTTGTTCCTCCGGCGCTCGCTACTGCAGGCACAATTGTATCTGCATCTAGTGGATGCAGATACAATTGAGTTCAGTAGCCACCTCACAGCGGCCCACTTATTTAAAATATGGAGCGACCCACCGGGCAAATGCCCGATCGGCCAGATGGCCAATCCGAGCCTGGATGAGGGGGATTGTTGACAGGCGCCCGGGCCCCCCTTTCTTGATGAATCTGCCCGGGCCCCCCACAGCAGGTTCTGCTGTACGCCCCTGATGGCGGCCCTGGTCTGAGGTCTGTCTTAATTGACCATTACCTATTGGCAGTTCCTGCGTTATATGCCTGCAGCTTTATCATAGAGGTGCTACCTGTCATTGTAATTGTGTCTGTGATAATAAGATGACTGAACAGGAAGTGTCAACCTATTGAGTACTCAACAACCTGTGAAAACTGCAAGATTTCAGAATTTTCAAGAAAATGTACAAACATCAAAAAAAAAATATAAAGGTATTGGATTTATAAAAGATTAGGGCAATCCATTATTTTTTGACAAACCTCTACTCTGTCTTAGAAATGTTTTTAAGGTGTAAAGTCTTTCGGTATTTACAATGTTGTTTTCATGGTTGTAGTCTAGGAATGCATTTAGTCATAGAGTAACTCTCCAAAGGCCACAAGTTTGTAAAAAAGGATCCAGAATTGATAGAATTGAAACTCATCACATAATTCAGTAATCCCCTTGGGGTTTTATGAGTTGGCCATTACAAGCACAAATTAAGGAGTTTTTCCATGAATCCCAGCAGTCTCACCTTTACAATCACACTTTCATGTCATATCTGTTTGATAAGCCGTAAGTCTATTGTGGGAATAGCACTTTAATCTTTGGAAAAAGACATTCACTCATGAGACTCAAAATGTGTTATTATTGCCAAAAGACAGGATCAAACTAAAAGTTCAAAAAAAACACTGGAAAGTATGACACAGCTATTGTACATAAGCACTAATCATACAGTATATAAAAATAGACAACTGTTTGCAGCTGTAGATATGACTGAATCAATAGGGCATAGAAAGTCACAGTCTATGTTCACAACGCACTGGAGTTGGCTTGCTGTATCGGCTGGGAAATATATCTGGGACTACTGCACCTATAACAGCTCTCGCTTTTGGCTACTTTCACACTTGCGTTTTATAATTCCGGTATTGAGTTCCGTCATTGTCAATGGGGACAAAACTGAACTGAAGACAATGGAATGCTCCTAAAAGCATTCCGTTCCGTCTTCAGACCGGAGAGCAAAATGCAGCATGCTGCGGTTTGCTCTCCGGTCCAGGCATCCGCACCAAGACGGATCCGTCATGACTCCCAATGAAAGTCAATTGGGACGGATCCGTTTGGTGTGACACAATGGTGAATGGATCCGTCCTCCGTTGACTTTCAATGAGTTCATGACGGATCCGTCACCTGCACACATACATACATACACACATACAGACATACACATAAACATACACAGACATATACACATACATATACACATACATACTTACATGCTCCCGGCAGGTCTCCACAGCGCAGGAGGAGCAGGACGGCGCACACATAGGACAATTCCACCCGGCGCCCAGCAGAGGGCGCTGTGGGGAATCGTCCTATGTGTGCGCCGTCCTGCTCCTGTACTGTGCTGTGGAGACCTGCCGGGAGCATGTAAGTATGTATGTGTATTTGTATGTGTATATGTCTGTGTCTATGTACTGTGTGACATGTGTGGGGCCGGAGCGCGGTTCCGGCCCCACACATGTCCCTGCGGCAGCACGGATCCAGCGGCACCCTTCACCTGCCGGATCCGTGCTGCCACTAATGTGAAAGAGGCCTTAGTGAAAGTGTACAATTGCTTATTTTAGACTATGAAATTGAGGGAAGAAAGGGTGTGCTCTCAATTTACTACACATCTCCAGTGAGCATTGGAGTGAGGACAGCCAATGTGAACCACTACCACTTAACGCTATTGCATTGGTCTTCTGTGTCAAGAACACTACAGTCATGGCCAAAAGTTTTGAGAATGATACAAATATTAATTTTTACAAAGTCTACTGCTTCAGTTTTTATAATGGCAATTTGCATATACTCCAGAATGTTATAAAGAGTGATCAGCTTAACAGCAATTACTTGCAAAGTCAATATTTGCCTAGAAAATGAACTTTATCCCCCAAAACACATTTCAACATCATTGCAGCCCTGCCTTAAAAGGACCAGCTAACATCGTTTCAGTGATTGCTCCATTAACACAGGTGTGGGTGTTGATGAGGACAGGGCTGGAGATCAATCTGTCATGATTAAGTAAGAATGACACCACTGGACACTTTAAATGGAGGCTGGTGCTTGGCATCATTGTTTCTCTTCTGTTAACCATGGTTATCTCTAAAGAAACACGTACAGTCATCATTGCACTGCACAAAAATGGCCTAACAGGGAAGAGTATCGCAGCTAGAAAGATTGCACCTCAGTCAACAATCTATCGCATCATCAAGAACTTCAAGGAGAGAGGTTCCATTGTTGCCAAAAAGGCTCCAGGGCGCCCAAAAAAGACAAGCAATCGCCAGGACCGTCTCTTAAAAGTGTTTCAGCTGCGGGATCGGGCTACCAGCAGTGCAGAGCTTGCTCAGGAATGGCAGCAGGCAGGTGTGAGTGCATCTGCACGCACTGTGAGGCGGAGACTCTTGGAGCAAGGCCTGGTCTCAAGGAGGGCAGCAAAGAAGCCACTTCTCTCCAGAAAAAACATCAGGGACAGACTGATATTCTGCAAAAGGTACAGGGAGTGGACTGCTGAGGACTGGGGTAAAGTCATTTTCTCTGATGAATCCCCTTTTCGATTGTTTGGGACATCTGGAAAACAGCTTATTCGGAGAAGACGAGGTGAGCGCTACCACCAGTCTTGTCTCATGCCAACTGTAAAACATCCTGAAACCATTCATGTGTGGGGTTGCTTCTCAGCCAAGGGAATCGGCTCTCTAACAGTCTTGCCTAAAAACACAGCCATGAATAAAGAATGGTACCAGAATCTCCTCCGAGAGCAACTTTTCCCAACCGTCCAAGAGCAGTTTGGCGATCAACAATGCCTTTTCCAGCATGATGGAGCACCTTGCCATAAAGCAAAGGTGATAACTAAATGGCTCAGGGAACAAAACATAGAGATTTTGGGTCCATGGCCTGGAAACTCCCCAGATCTTAATCCCATTGAGAACTTGTGGTCAATCATCAAGAGACGGGTGGACAAACAAAAACCTACAAATTCTGACAAAATGCAAGCATTGATTGTGCAAGAATGGACTGCTATCAGTCAGGATTTGGTCCAGAAGTTGATTGAGAGCATGCCAGGGAGAATTGCAGAGGTCCTGAAGAAGAAGGGTCAACACTGCAAATATTGACTTGCTGCATTAACTCATTCTAACTGTCAATATAAGCTTTTATTACTCATAATATGATTGCAATTATATTTCTGTATGTGATAAAAACATCTGACAAACACACATAAAAACCAGAGGGCAGCAGATCATGTGAAAATATAATATTTGTGTCATTCTCAAAACTTTTGGCCATGACTGTACAGTCAATAACATAGTACTGGAATTTGCATTAGCACAATATGACTTTTGGTCTTTTGGTATTTTTTACTCTGAATTTTTTAGATATTTACCTTATTATTATTAGCAATGTATTGTAAACAAACAGCAATTAATTTAACGTGTATATCATGTAGGTCATTTCAGTAAACTTTTCTTTTTATCTTTAACAAGCAGAAAGACCCGGCTTCGCCTGGGTATATTTCATCTATTTCATTTAATGTTTCTGTGTCGTTGCAGAGAGAAAGTCAATGCAGCTGACAGAAGTTGATTTTTACCTTTATTTTTTCAATCCCCATTGGCTGCGGAGTGGGAGGGGGCATGACCTGACCGGGTCGGGGGCGTGGTTTACCGGGAACTTGGGGGGGGGTTGCTTTTAAGTCCTTTTAGTGGAAGAAAACATCTTTTATTACTACTGAACGGTAGTAGTCTAATATTAGTCTATTTCATCTAATGTTTCTGTGTGTTGTTGCAGAGAGAAACTCACCCTCCCACCCCTGCAGCTGACAGAAGTTTATTTTTACCCTCATTTTTTTCAATCCCAATTGGCTGCGGAGGGGGAAGGAGGCATGGCCTGATAGAGTCGGGGTGTGGCTTAGTGAAACCTGGAGCAGGTGTTATAAGTCCTTCTTTTGAGAGTGGTGTGAATCACAGGTCGTTGCCATGGTAATTTATGAGGACACGCAATGGGTAGCAGTGGAAGATTTACTACTGAACGGTCATAGTCTAAAATTAGTCTAAAGTTATATTTATGGTAACCGGAATACCAGGGGCGGACATACCGCGGTGCAGCCGGTTCGGCTGCACCGGGGCCCGGGACCGGAGGGGGGCCCTTTCTTCCCGGCGGCAGGTAGAGATGAGCGCTTCCATTTTGGAAGCGCTCATCTCTATATTCATCTGTATCGCCGTCCTTAGGACGGCGATACAGATGGATAATGCGGGGCAAGGGAGGGAGAGGCGTGTCCCTTCCCCGTTCCTCTGATAGGCTGCAGGCACTAGGCCTGTAGCCTATCAGAGGCCGGCACAGGCGGCGCGATGACGTCATCGCGCCGCCTGAGCCGTACAGCGCGGGACACAGGCCGGAAGAGGCCTGCATCGCGTCGCTGACAGAGGCAAGGAGGTAAGTATAACTGTTAATTTTTTTTTTATTTAAGTTGGCACTCAGTGGGGGCACTATGGGGGAGGAGCACTATGGGGGCCACTTTGGAGGGGGAGCACAATGGAGAAGGAACACTATGGGGGCCACTATGGAGGAGGAGCACTATGGGGGGCCACTATGGAGGAGGAGCACTATGGGGGGCCACTATGGAGGAGGAGCACTATGGGGGGCCACTATGGAGAAGGAAAACTATGGGGGCTACTATGGAGGAGGAGCACTATGGGGGGCCACTATGGAGGAGGAGCACTATGGGGGGCCACTATGGAGAAGGAACACTATGGGGGGCTACTATGGAGGAGGAGCACTATGGGGGCCACTATGGAGGGGGAGCACTATGGGGGGCCACTATGGAGGGGGAGCACTATGGGGGGCCACTATGGAGAAGGAACACTATGGGGGCTACTATGGAGGAGGAGCACTATGGGGGGCCACTATGGAGGAGGAGCACTATGGAGGAGGAGCACTATGGAGGGGGAGCACTATGGGGGGCCACTATGGAGGGGGAGCACTATGGAGGGGGAGCACTATGGGGGGCCACTATGGAGGGGGAGCACTATGGGGGGCCACTATGGAGAAGGAACACTATGGGGGCTACTATGGAGGAGGAGCACTATGGGGGGCCACTATGGAGGGGGAGCACTAGGGGGGCCACTATGGAGGGGGAGCACTATGGGGGGCCACTATGGAGGGGGAGCACTATGGGGGAGGAGCACTATGGGGGGCCACTATGGAGGAGGAGCACTATGGGGGGCCACTATGGAGGAGGAGCATTATGGGGGGCTACTATGGAGGAGGAGCACTATGGGGGGCCACTATGGAGGAGGAGCACTATGGGGGGCCACTATGGAGGAGGAGCACTATGGGGGGGCCACTATGGAGGAGGAGCACTATGGGGGGCACTCTGGAGGAGGAGGACGACTATGGGGGGCCCTATATATATACTGGCACTATGGAGGGCGAGGATCACTATGGGGGCCCTATCTTATATTCTGGCAGACATGGGGGCACTATGGAGAAGGGGGGGAGAGGAGCACTATTGGGGTCATTGTATAGGGGCACTAAGAGGGTTTTTTGGGTACATAGTAGGGGGCATTGGCACATTATGAGGGCACTATGGGGACATTGGCTGGCCGGGGGCACTAATTATTTCTATTGTTGGGACTATTACTATCAGCTTAGCACAGTTATTTTTGGGGAACATTTTGGTTATAATTTAGTGTCAGGGACACTTTCCTGGGTGCAGTTATTTTAATTACTGAAGGCGGTAGTATTTGAGGGGGACTGTTTCTGCAGTATAGTTTTGGGGAGCACAGCGGGCACAGTATTGGGGAGTGGCAGGATGAGGAGTTCAAGAAGGTGGAAGAATGATAGAAAAGTAGGAATCTAAGATGTCTATTTGTCAAACTCCACAGAGAGAAGAGATGGCTGGAAGAAATCATCATGGCAGTCTGGTCTGAAAGGAAAAGATGAGGAAAGAGAACATCTACATCTAAGAAGACGTCACTGGATGTAGGAGGTATGTGGACCTGTATTAGGCTACTTTCACATCTGAGTTGGTGATTCTGGCAGGCTGGTCCAGCAGAGAACAGCCTTCTGGAATTCACCGGCTCCGGCACTGCTGGATGCAGACAGAATGCCCGCCGGCCCCATTAACTATAATGGGGTCAGGCAGAGATCCGGCCACAATCTGGCAAAAATGCAGAGAATCAGCAGGACACAAACCTCTGCATGACTGAGTCTGTGTCCGGCCAATTTCTTGCATTCTCTGCCAAATCAGGTGGCCGGAGCGTAGTGCTGCAGGTGTGAAAGTAGCCTTACCCTGTATGTTTTGTATTGCTGTATGTAATGTTAGGACACCATAGGTTAGGTTGAGAATTTGGTTTGGGAACGGCGGGGGGGGGGCCCAAACACATTCCTTGCACAAGGGCCCTCTGCTGTCTGTGTCCGCCCCTGCGGAATACCCCTATAACAGTATCATCCACAGCGCTCTGCCCCTTTAAAGCATTGAATAGAAATGACTGGATTGTTACCTGAGATCCTCAGCTGGCTGCTAATTACCTGGCTGTGTTGTTATGGAAACATGCCCTCCCTGTGTGTGTCTGTGCAGAGAATGGCAGTTGGGGTTTAAAACCAATGCTGTCAGGCTAATATTGGCTAATGCAGGTCATATTTTGGGAATATCTCGGGAACGTTATGTCCTAGAGAGATGAGACCTGGTCTAAAACCTTCCCGGGCACCTGATGTACCTGTGTGTCGAATTTGGTGAAAATCGGTCCAGTAGTTTGGTCGCGCATAGAGAACAGACAGACGGACAGACAGAAACTCATTTTTATAATATTAAGAGATGAGGCTTAATGTCTATGGCCACCATTGCAGTGAAATCTTTATTTTGCTGTTCATTTACTTCCTAAATGTAAAATGAAACAAATATTTTTAGCATTCATTGAAAATGTCCTAGGATTTTGTTGCTATAGAGTGTGTGTAACTCCTGTAGCTGGATGTGCTACTGCTTTTTACATAGATCTGACATCACACCGTTCTCTGTTCTAAAGCCTTCCAAGCCCTGTGTTAGAGATACTAGAAGGGAGGGGGAGGAGGCTATACACAGAAGATCAGATACATGCAAGCTAGCAAAGGCAGCAGAAACAATGGACTCTGGGGGGGACCATGCTCACATGAAAAAAGTTGAACCTAGGAACAGGTTGGAAACTGCAAATCAGGAAATCTGAGCATAAATTAATTAATTAAGCCTGAAACATCATGAGGGCACATTTATTAAGCTGTTCACACTACTATTGTGGCATAAAAAAGTCACAGATTATGGCACATGGCATTTTTGCACCATATTAGGAAGCCTAGCTTAGCAGCAGGGGTGTTGCTTCACACCGCCCGCATTTACTATTACATTAGTCAGAAAGTGGCAGAAGTTATAACTGAAGTCTATGTCGGCCTCAGTTTCTGGCACACGGCAGCTCAGAGATTAAGGCAACTGCTTCTTAATAAATTAGGCACATCTCATGCCAATGTAAGGAGATCAAGAGTAGGGTGTCGGTGCGCCAGTATTGATATATCTCCCTCATTTATTTTTTTCCTATGTAGGATATTCCTCAATATATTTTAGGTTTATTTCTTAAAAATATTATGCATGTGTCTCACTAGTTTTATATCTTACCTAACAAGTGTTATTGCGTTTTAAGCACAATAGTACTGTATATTACAGGGATGCTCAACCTATGGCCCTCCAGCTGTTGTAAAACTACAACTCCCACCATGCCCTGCTGTAGGTTCGTAGCTGTAGGCTGTCCAGGCATGCTGGGAGTTGTAGTTTTGCAACAGCTGGAAGGCCACTGGTTGGGCATCCCTGGTCTTTTACATTTAAAGGGGTATTCCCATCTCACAAATGTAGTTTATATAGTTAGATATAGCCATACCAATATTATTACTAATAGAATATATTTATATAATATGTACCATTTAGAAAATTTTCCTATTTGTATATCCATTGTCCCACACACATCAGTCAGGCCGTTGCCCCTAGTTACGGCCACTGCAGCCATGTAGTAGTGGTGGCCGGCTTACTCTTGTTCAAACTTGCTCTGAGGTAACTGCGGTATTGTGAACGCACATTGCATAAGCATGCCAGACACATCTTAGGGTCATAGCATTTTTGTCTGCGCTTCCAAAACGCAGAGAAACGGATCCTGTTCCAAGATCAATTCATCTCTATGGAGCAGGATCCGTTTATGAAGTCTGCGTTTTGGACGGAGCATTGTGTTTGGACTAGTTTAATCAAAAACGCAGATGTGAAAGTACCCGAAGATGTGTCTCTGCATGCTGATGCAATGTGCGTTCACAATACGGCAGTTACCTCACTGCAGGTTTGAACAACAGCAAGCCGACCACCACTACTACACGGCCACGGTGGCCGTAACTAGGGGCAACGGCCTGACTGATGTGTGTGGGACAATGGATATACAAATAGGCAAATCTTCTAAACGGTACATTTTATATAAATACATTCTATTAGTAATAATATTGGTATGGCTATATCTAATTATACAAACTACATTTGTGAGATGGGAATACCCGTTTAAGCCTAGTGAAGTTTAACCCTTTCCCGCCCAGCGCCGTACATGTACGGCGCTGCGGGACGTGAGTTGCCGCCCAGCGCCGTACATGTACGGCACGCTGATCGGGCGGGTGCAGGAGCTGCGCCCGTCCGATCAGCGGCGGGGGTCCGGCTGTGCCCAGGTACCAGACCCCTGCTGAATGCGCCAGCATCGGTGAAAACACCGATGCCGGCGCATTAACCCTTCATGTGCCGCGGTCAGCGTTGCCGCGGCACATGAGGCGTGCGGCATGTCACGATGGCGAGCGGGGGGCCATCGGGTCCCCGCGCTGCTGTGACGGGGACACGATGGGTTGGATAGCAGCCCAATGCCTTCCTTAGGCATTGTGGCTGCTATCCCTGCGAGCCTGTGAGATCCAGCCCCCTGGATCGTACAGGAAGCAGGCTGTAAGTGTATTACATTGAGTACAGAATACAGAAGTATTGTAATGCATTGTAAAGGGGATCAGACCCCCAAAAGTTAAAGTAAAAAAAAAAAAAGTGAAAAAAAGTTAAAAAAAAATTAAAGTTTTACAAAAAATAAGTTTCAAGTAAAAAAAAAAGGACATTTTACCCAAAATAAAGTAAAAAAAAATTGTAAAAAAAAAAGGGGAAAAAAGAAAAGTATACATATTAGGTATCGCCGCGTCTGTATCGACCGGCTCTATAAAAATATCACATCATCCACCCCGCCAGGTGAACGCAGTAAAAAAAAAAAAAAAAACAGTGTCAAAACAGCCATTTCTTGGTCACCTTCCCTTACATAAAGTGTAATAGCAGGTGATCAAAAAGGCGTATTTAACCCAAAATGGTACCAATCAAACCGTCATCTTGTCGCGCAAAAATGATACCCTACCCTATCGCCCGAAAAATAAAAAAAATATGGCTCTCTGAAAATGGCAACACAAAAAAAAGATTTTATTCAGTTCAAAAATAAATCTAATGTGTAAAACTTTCCAAAAATAAAAAAGTTAGACATATTTGGTATCGCCACGTCCGTAACAACCTGCTCTATAAAAATATTACATGAGATGGTCCCCCAGGTGAATGGTGCAAAAAATAAAAAAAACTATGCCAAAACAACCATTTTTTTCCCTCTTGCCTCACAAAAAGTGTAATAGCAGGCGATCAAACAGGCGTATTTAACCCAAAATGGTACCAATCAAACCGTCATCTTGTCCCACAAAAATGATACCCTACCTGAGACAATCGCCCGAAAAATTTAAAAAAATGGCTCTCTGAAAATGGCAACACAAAATAAAGATTTTATTGTTTTCAAAAATAAATTTAATGTGTAAAACTTTCTAAAAATAAAAATGTTAGACATATTGGGTATTGCCGCGTCCATAACAACCTGCTCTATAAAAATATTACATGAGATAGCCCCCCAGGCGAATTCTGTAAAAAAAATTGTAAAAAAACTATGCCATAACAGCCATTTTTTTCACCTTGCCTCACAAAAAGTGTAATACCACACGATCAAAAAGGCGTATTTACCCCAAAATGGTACCAATCAAACCGTCATTTCTACCCGCATAAATCTAGCCCCTACCTGAGACAATCAGCCAAAAAAAAAAATATGGCTCTCAGAAAATAACAACACAAAAAAAAGATTTTATTCTGTTCAAAAATGCATCTAATGTGTACAACTTTCCAAAAATAAAAATGTTAGACATATTGGGTATTGCCGCGTCCATAACAACCTGCTCTATAAAAATATTACATGAGATAGCCCCCCAGGCGAATTCTGTAAAAAAAATTGTAAAAAAACTATGCCATAACAGCCATTTTTTTCACCTTGCCTCACAAAAAGTGTAATACCACACGATCAAAAAGGCGTATTTACCCCAAAATGGTACCAATCAAACCGTCATTTCTACCCGCATAAATCTAGCCCCTACCTGAGACAATCAGCCAAAAAAAAAAATATGGCTCTCAGAAAATAACAACACAAAAAAAAAAAGATTTTATTCTGTTCAAAAATGCATCTAATGTGTACAACTTTCCAAAAATAAAAATGTTAGACATATTGGGTATCGCCGCGTCCGTAACAACCTGCTCTATAAAAATATCACATTATTTGCCCCCTCTGGTGAATTCTGTAAAAAAAAAAATTAAAAAACATACCAAAACAGCTATTTTTTTTTCACATTGACTCACAAAAAGTGTAATACCAAGCGATCAAAAAGTGTTATGTACCCCAAAATGGTACCAATGAAAACATCAGCTCATCCCGCAAAAAATGAGCCCCCACATAAGACAATAACTCAAAAAAATAAAAATCAGTGGCTCCCGCAAACCATTCCATCAAAATCTGTGTTGTAAAATCCATATGGTGCTCCTTCTGTTTTGAGTCCTGCCATGTGCCCCCACAGCAGTTTACCACAACATATTGGGTGTTGCCGTATTCAGGAGAAAATGGGTAACACATTATGGGGTTCTTTTCTCCTGTTACCCCTTATGAAAATAAAAAATTTGGGGCTAAAGCAACATTTTATTGGAAGAAATGAAATTTTTTATTTTCACAGCCAAGTGTTTCCAAATTCTGTAAAACACTTAGGGGGTCAAAGTGGCCAGTACCCCCTTTAATATATTCGTTGGAGGGTGTAGTTTCCAAAATGGGGTCACTCTTTGAGGGTTTCCACTGTCAGGGTCTCTCAATTACAAAATGGTGCCTAAAAACTATTCTAGCAAAATCTGCCTCCAAAATCCATATGGCGCTCCTTTACTTCTGACCACTGCCACAAACCCATAGAGACGTTTACCACCACATATGGGGTATTTCTGTAAACTGCAGAATCAGAGCAATGTATATTGAGGTTTAGTTTGCTATTAACCCTTGCTGTGGTGCAAGAAAAAAATTATTAACATGAATAATCTACCAAAAAAGTGATATTTTGAAATTTCACCTCCATTTTCCTTTAATTCTTGTGGAAAACCTCAAGGGTTATCAAAGTTTGTAACAGCAGTTTTTTATAATTTGAGGGGTGTAGTTTCTAAAATGGGGTCATTTATGGGTGGGTTTCATTATGTAAGCCCCTCAAAATCACTTTATATCTGAATTGGTGCTTAAAAAAATGGTTTTGGAAAATATGGTGAAAATTTGAAAAATGGCTTCTAAACTTCTAAGCCCTCTAACGTCCTAAAAAAGTAAAATGACATTTATAAAATGATGCCAACATAAAGTAGACATATGGGGAGTGTAAAATAATTACTATTTTTGGAGGTATTACTATGTATTTTGAAAGTAGAGAAATTGAAATTTGGAAATTTTTCCAAATTTTTGGTAAATTTGGTATTTTTTTATAAATAAAAATGAAATATTTTGCCAAAAATTTACTACTTTCATGAAGCACAATATGTGACGAGAAAACAATCTCAGAATGGCCTGGATAAGTAAAAGTGTTCCAATGTTCCGCTCAGAGGAAGATTTTTGAAGTGGAGACAAAAGTCCTACATGCACAACTTTTGTCTCCGCTCCAAAAATCATCTTCTGAGCGGAAACCTAACGGACCCCATTATAGTCTATGGTGTCCGTAGGCTCAGTTCAGCTCAATTATGTCCCGAATCCGTCCTTTCCGTTCTCCTGCTCCTATAACGGAGCAGGAGAACGGAAGGGCTGAACGGTGATGTGAACGAGCCCTTAGCGTTACAGAATTCATTGATTTTGGATTATTTATGTATGAGGGGTTAAATATAACCATTATTGAATACAATAAAACATTTGAATTGAATTTGTTTCCACTTAAATATTACACCTTAGGATACCAGCGCCGTACATGTATGGCGCTGGAAGCCGGGACAAAAATCCCAGCGCCGTAGCTACGGCGCTCTGATCGGGCGGGCTCAGGAGCTGTGCTCGCCCGATCAGCTACAGGGGTCTGGCAGGGGTCGATAGCCGGACCCCTGCTGTATGTACAGGCATCGGTGAAAACACTGATGACGGTGCATTAACCCTCGCGCTGACAGCGGCACGTGCGGTATCCTGAAGGGTTAAGTTTGCCATCGGGTCCCCGCGTTGCTGTGACGGGGACCCAATGGCAGGAAAGGCAGCCCGATGCCTTCCTTAGGAAGCCTGTTAGATCCAGCCCCCTGGATCTCACAGGCAGCAGGCTGTAAGTGTATTACACTGGTAATATAACATGACCCATCCCGCTAGGTGATCGCCGTAAAAAATAAAAACTGTGTAAAAAAAAAAGCCATTTTCTGGTCACCTTGCCTCACAAAAAGTGTAATACCAAGCGATCAAAAAGACATATTAATCCCAAAATGGTACCAATCAAACCGTCATCTCGTCCCGCAAAAAATGAGACCCTACCTAAGAAAATCGCCCAAAAAAAAAAAAAAAAAATATGGCTCTCAGAAAATGGCAACACAAAAAAAAAGATTTTATTCTGTTCAAAAATGCATCTAATGTGTAAAACTTAACAGAAATAAAACTGTTAGACATATTGGGTATCACCACGTCCATAACAACCTGCTCTATAAAAATATTATAATTATTTACCTCTTCGGGGGAATACTGTAAAAAAAAATTAAAAAAAAAACTATGTCAAAACAGCTATTTTTTCACCTTGACTCACAAAAAGTATAATACCAAGTGATCAAAAAGTCTTATGTACCCCAAAATGGTACCAATGAAAACATCACCTCATCCCGGAAAAAATGAGCCCCCACATAAGACAATAACTCAAAAAAATAAAAATCAATGGATCCCGCAAACCAATCCATCAAAATCTGTGCTGCAAAATCCATATGGCACTCCTTCTGTTCTGAGTCCTGCCATGTGCCCCCACAGCAGTTTATCACCACATATGGGGTGTTGCCATATTCAGGAGAAAATGGGTAACAAATTATGTGGTGCTTTTCTCCTGTTACTCCAAATGAAAAATTTGGGGCTAAGGCAACATTTTATTGGAAGAAATGAAACTTTTCATTTTCACAGCCAAGTGTTTCCAAATTCCGTAAAACACTTACGGGGTCAAAGTGCCCCCCTTAATATATTCTTTAAGGGGTGTAGTTTCCAAAATGGGGTCACTTTTTGAGGGTTTCCACTCTAGCGGTACGTCAGGGTCTTTTAAAATACAAAATGGTGCCTAAAAACCATTGTAGCAAAATCTGCCTCCAAAATACATATGGCACCCCTTTCCTTCTGGCCACTGCCACGTGTCCATAGTGCAGTTTACCACCACATATGGGGTATTTCTGTAAACTGCAGAATCAGAGTAATGTATATTGAGGTTTAGTTTGCTGTTAACCCTTGCTGTGTTGCAAGAAAAAAATTATTAACATGAATAATCTACCAAAAAAGTGATATTTTGAAATTTCACCTCTATTTTCCTTTAATTCTTGTGGAACACCTCAAGAGTTAACAAAGTTTGTAACATCAGTTTTTATAATTTGAGGGGTGTAGTTTCTAAAATGGGGTCATTTATGGGTGCTTTCCATTAGGTAAGCCTCACAAAATCACTTTATAACTGAATTGGTGCTCAAAAAAATAGTTTGTTGAAAATTCGAAAAATTGCTTCTAAACTTCTAAGTCCTCTAACTTCCTAAAAAAATAAAATGACATTTACAAAATTATGCCAACATAAAGTGGACATATGGGGAATGTTAAGTAATAAATATTTTATGAGGTATCACTTTCTGTTTTAAAAGCAGAAAAATTGAAATTTTAAAAATTGAAAAATTTTCAAAATTTTTGGTAAATTTGGGATTTTTTCATAAATAAAGGTGAAATACGTTGACTCAAATTTATGACTGTCATGAAGTACAATGTGTCATGAGAAAACAATCTCAGAATAGCCTGGATAAGTAAAAGCGTTCTAAAGTTATTACCACATAAAGTGACACATGTCAGATTTGCAAAAATCGGCCTGGGATTTAAGGTGAAAAGTGGCTCGGTACTGAAAGGGTTAAAGATTATCTTTAAAGGCATTTGGGGCAATTTTGTTTGTTATTGCATTGTACTCATTTTGAGCTAAAAATCATTTTTTCAGTTGGTCCTTCTTAAAAAATGTTGAGACCCTTTCTCTGTGCAGCTTTGAGGTTTTCTAGTAGCAGGCTTAGAATTTTCACTCTGTTCAGTCAGGCAGCTCAGCTGATGGATCCTTATCTCTGATCTCTGACCTATACACTAATTAACGCTAAGAATGAGGCTTAAGAAAGTGTGTATGACTGTTTAGTAATTTAGAGATAAGGTTTATTAGATGACACAAAGTGTGTCACAGAGCATGAGTCACAGAGCTAGACAATTAACCCTTTGTGACAGAACAGCTCAATATTTTTAATAAAGACCAACTGAAGAAATTATTTTAGAAAAAAATTAGTAAAATGCAATCATAAAAACAAATTGCCCCCGAAGGTGTACATAGCTTTCAACTATCGTTCTACACTCCCAACACTTATTTCAGGTTTTCTCAGCAATCTCTAACTTTCTCAAATAAGTGCTTCAACATCAGTCTGCTTGTCTTCATTGGTTGAGGTTATTGACCGACGAGCATGTGGTTCATTTTCTACTCTTTCCCAACCCTCTCTGAATGACTTGTGCAGACTCAAACACTTTGACTGAGAAACACATGCATCTCCAAAGTCTCAAATATATCTGAGATGAAATGACCCCTTCATTTGTCAAAAATGTAATAATAATTCTCTCCACAACACTGCTGTGCACCTCCTGCTTCGACATATTGATTGCAACTGATAGGAAGGGGGGGGAGCAGCTAGTACTAATGTTGACAAGTTCAAACATGCATATGCTTGTCCAATGAGTCATGTCTACCTTGCACTCTTTATAAGAACAGAGCATGAAAATTCTTCTTTATAACTGAACTCTCCTCGTATTTATGTAATAAGGTGAACCAGAAAACACTGATGGGGAAGCAGGAATCTGAATACTGAGCTGGTCAGGCTGAACGTAATCAGATGCAGACAGTGATTAATAGTTGTCTATGGCGACACATTCATTTTCTGTCTTCACCTTCATCTAATATATTCATTTAATAATAGCTTAGGTCTAGAATAAAACAGTAGACGTGAAAATCAAGCCATAAATTATTAGTAAAGTGAGGAACAGCAAAGTACCCACATGAAAAAAAACTGCCAAAATGCATTTTATTTTTTAACATGACTTAAAAGGTTTATACCATGACTAGTGTTGAGCGAATTGAAGTTCACAAAGTGGACTTCTATCCGAATTTCAAGGAAAATTCATTTGGCCGAGAAGCTGAATTTCCTCTTGCTTCGTGATAACGAATCAATTCTGATTTAAAAAACTTCATACTCACCTCATCCATTTGCCTGCGAAGAGTCCGCCGCTGCCATCTTGACTGAAGATCCAACGCGAAATCTCATACACAGTGACATATGATGTCACCACGTTGGCCAGAGTGATGACGTCATCAAGCACCGCACGAGATTTCCCACTGGATCTTTCTAACAAAGATAGAGCAAGCCCTGTACCTCACATAGATCCAGAGATCTCTCCATTCATTGCTCCAATTGTCCTGTTTGATTTTCTTCAGACTGGCAGCTCATTGGGAATTACCTTTCTGCTGTAATTCAGGGGGGGGTGTTTTTTTTTTCTGCTGTAGCTCTTTCCCTGTAGCTGTCATAGCTTCTAACAGAAGATAGTAATAATGGCAGTTAAAGAGATAAACTGGACATGTGCGACCCCCTCAATGAGGTGGACAAGAAATAAGGAAAAAACAAAAAGCAGTTGAAACCATATGTGAAACCATATAAATACAATATTGAATAGCTCAGTGGCAATTGCAATTACAAAAGTATTTATATCCAAGTGCTGGTTTGAAAACTGTATAATATTTTCCATGGCACAACCCGTTTAACATTGGGTCTGTATTGTAATTGCTATGGGTAACTGATGAATATGGGTAGTATGAACTTTGCCAATAACTGTTAACACAGTTTGGTATGTATCTTGATGTATTCTATTTATATATATCATTTCCTCGCTGTTAATGTACACTAATAATGATACTGTGTCCCCATCTGGCTGAGCCCTCTATTGAGCACATGAAATGTGTCAGAAAAATGGTGCAATGTGTACAAACAAAATGGGTCCATCAGATCAGAAAAAAAACATGTATCATCTAGGTGTAGCTGTTCCGGCAGTAGGTGTGGAATAACTGCATTAACCAACAGATTTGACTTTGGGCTACTTCTAAGGTCATTTTCCTGGCAATCCTCTGGTTTTTACCATTTAAACCCTGTACAGGGATCTGGACTTCACTGCAAAGAAAACCACCAGGCTACTACCTTCTGGAGTAGTCTCTGTGTGACAGACAGGTGACCCATGGGGGTGAGAGACACTGGTGCAGAAGGCCAAAGGTTAAGGCAGAATCATAGTCAAAGACAGACTGAGGGCAGGTGGAGTATGTGTAAGTAGCACATAAAGAACCTTAGTTCTCAGGCACATTCCTACAGTGGAAGGTGCCGTAAAGTGTAACTATTGTTTTGGTTTATTTTTATATTGTGTATGGACACAGATGTTAAATATATTAGTAATGCACTTTATTAGAGAAAAAATGTTTCTTTCTCCTAGAAAACATGGTGTAAAGGGTCTTCTCACCAAAGCTCTAACAGAATTGTTACAGAGAATTTGTCTTCAGTCTCCAGATGACGCCTGTGTGTAACATGCGCATGCTCACAGCCCCCACTTGTCACTATCTCAGTCCCTGACTATGGACATGTGGCCTAACTATTACTGGTAATCATCATGCCTATCTGATGTGTTGCTCAGTAAAACACTGAAGACAGACTCTCGTACATTCAGTTACGTCTTGGATAGATTTTTTTTAAAACCGAAGCAACGGTTACACTTTAAGTACAGCAGAGTTGGCAGCCATTAGGTGGTGAAGAATTTAGTGTACTTCTGCTCCCTCTGGCTCTTAAAGGGTTAGTGTGCCCAAATCTTGACCAGTCAATGGGAAGAGGTGGAGAACCCTTACCGGCAAACAGACTATAGCCTGAGTGGATGGATAAAGCCAGCCCGGTGGCTAGACCAGCCAGGAATAAGGAGACAGTGGCCACCAGGACAGGTGACAATTTTATAACCTTGTGGCAGTTTATACCAAATAAAAATTATTTTTTCATATAAATGGTTGTTCTTATGACCAGTTTTGCCATGTAGTCACAGGAATTTGGAAACTGCATTAACACTGAGAGATGATTCCATCAAAGGGAGATTTACTTAACCCAGTTTTATTGGTATGCTGATCTATAGCTATCTAAGCAGTGGTTCTGTTCACTGTTTTTGACTTTTTCTGAAATCCCAGCTAAACAACAGAAACAACAGACCGTGCACGTTTATATCACTGAGGAGAGGAAAATTAGCTACTAGGCCAGACCCCTGTATATAGACAATAAGCCAGCAAGGAATTATATGTCCATCTGCCCAAATAGAACACATACTCTAAAGCAGGCATATATTCATTTATCTACACATTCTTTATTGCATTGTGCTAAATTGAAATTCATCTAAAAATACATTGCGTACATTTTCTTATGTAATAATACACTTTCAATTATAATTAACCCTTACTTATTTAAAGGGTAACTACCGTATTTTTCGCCATATAAGATGCACCGGCCTATAAGACGCACCTAGGTTTTAGAGGAGGACAATAAGAAAAAAATATTTTTCATCAGACCTCAGGTCAGACCACCAATCAGACCCCCAAAGTTAATCAGACTTCAGCTGACAGCCTCAATAAGACCCCCAATGTTAATAAGACCCCTACAAGACCTCAGATCAGACCCCCAATCAGATCTCAGCTCAGACCACAATGTGAATGACCCCCAATCAGACCTCAAATTAGAGCCCCATGCCTCTCAGCAGCCCCCAGATGCCTCATACCAGCCCCCAGATGCTTTACAGCAGCCCCCAGCGGCTTTATAGCAGCCCCCAGCTCCTCTTCGCAGCTCCGAGCGCGTCTTAGCAGCCACCAGCCAAGTTATATCAGCCCCCATCAGCCTCATATGGACTAAAATAAAAAAAAACACTTGGCGACGCTCTTCTCCTCCAGCGCTCCCTCCTGTTCTTCATGCTGCTGGCTGTGCTGTGAACTGGCACGCACAGCTTGAGGTCACAGAGCGCCCTCACACTGTGTGCACAGCACAGCCAACAGCTGAGGACCAGGAAGCGCTCATTAGCATTCACCCCATAAGACTTTTGGGGGGAAAATGTGTCTTATGGGGCGAAAAAGACAGTAAGTTTTTAACAATATCTCAAAAAAAGTATGTTATAGCTGGGAACATGGTTTGGATTATATTCAAGTCTCCCCAACTACTCAGCTGCTGTGGTTTAGACTATTGTACAGCAGCATTCTGTTGTCCTCTAAGAGCTGGTGAGCTTATCCACATGCAGGCAGTTTGCCAGTACTATACTGGTCTAGACTTCCCTTCATAAACTTGCAACCAGCCTGAGGAGGGCAGAGATAGACTCCCAGACACACCTGGTTTATAAAAAATGAATTTTTTCCCTCCTGTGCTTTCAAAGTTATGCTCAGAAGTAACTATCCCTCCTGGGTGTGTGTGTGTGTGTGTGTGCGTGTGTGTGTATGTGTTCGCGCGCGTTTGTGTCAGATTCACTTCATTTCTTCTCTCCAGTGTCTGAGGGTATTAGGAGTTGGCAGCCTTAAGCTCTCGATGGTGGAGAGCCCCTGCACATACAGTAAGCAGACTCTAACTGAGATCAGGAGCAAGCCAGTGAAGGAAGACACATCCACCTCAATGCATCTAGCGCTCTCTCTCTCTGCTGCTAAGGACAGAACTCACTGTGAGTGGACAATAAAATTGCTATTGGAAGACCTCTAGTGGCAGGGATTTTAAAAGGGTTTTTAGGGTGAATAACATGAAAAGTTTTAATCAGATTAATTAGTAGGTTTGTTTGGGTTCACCTAAAGTGACCACTGAGGATAAATTGTTTGAAAAATAGTGACCATTTATGTCTAAAAATGACATATTCACCTTCATATGTATAGGAGAAGTAGTGTTCCTTATATAAATTGACCATGGAAATAACCAAATGCATTTATTTACAATAGGGTGATGGGTGAGGTTCAAAAAGTCACTTCTATCTGAAAGGGTTCATTTTTTAAATTCAGTATTCATTAAAAAAACATTATTTTTTCAAATGTGTGGTTGTTTCCTTTTACACTACAGCAATACTATACCATTAAACATATTGTCCTTCTGTAGCAACCAGCACAGAGAAATAAAACTCATATATAGTTTAGGTCATCCATTGTCAGTTTAGTGCTGCTGTGAGGTGAACATGTTATCTCAAGTATCCCATAATAATAGTAGCTCTAGACAAAGATGACCACTGAAGAGCAATGCACTTATCAGTGTAACATGTGATGATCTAATAGATACACCATCCCCTTCCTTTCCTAGTCTAAGTGAATGGTTTGTCTGAGAAAGTCAAGCAAGGCTGTTTTCCATGCTAAATGTCCAAACAGGAAGTTAAAGAGAACAAGAAGTAGTGGAAAACTATCCACACATGTTTTAGAATATTTACATATATGTCTTTATTATGTGCTAAATATTTTTGGTAGAATTGTCCCTTTAAAAGACATTCTCATTCAGGATCGAAAATTGTTCCACATGATTCTGTAAAATGCACAGTCTTCCACATGCAGTTCCAAAAAATAAGAACTTATTTTTGTGCTCGACACAAGAACTAGTGTTTTAATGAGGCCTATGCAAAATGAACTCCCCAATCTAGCCAAATCTGGCTGTCTCTTCCTATCAGTGGAATTAAGATCAGCCCCGGGCTTAATACATTTGCATAGACAAGTTGGTGTGCATAGCTGTATACATAGTTCCTGAGCATTTTGGCTTATAATAGACATCTGGTTAATAATATACAAGAGATTCTAGGTGCTAACCATCTACAGTGATATACACATGAAACAGTTTCATGCCTGGTGTTGTAAGCCCCCATAAGTTGACCATTGTAACATAAGGATTGCTTTTATTAGCTAAATGGGCCTCCATAAGTGAAGGTTTCTGCACAATGGAACACATTTTATAGGCTTTCTAATACACAGAGATGGTGGTAGAATCTATTTGACAGGTCTAGATATTGCCACACATCTTATAGGGTCTCACATACTGTAGAGTCACAGTGCAATCTTAGCTGTCATCACAAGTCCGGAAAATACCTCTAACAAATGTCTTTTTTTTCCAAATAGGGGACAGATTGTAGTGTATAGCAGAAGAGAAACTTTCTCAAACAATTCTTAGAGCAAAAAAAAAAAAGACGGAAAGAAGGAGAAATATCCTGAACGCAGTGTGTAGGCACCCTCACACTGACATTTTTAAAAAGTTTAGAAAATGAATAATGATGAGTAATGCTTTAGTGGCCACATCTGATAAAGAAAAGACACAATGTATATAGTTATCGACTGATGATAGATCTATTCCTTTAAAGGGAAGGCAAATATCGATTCAGACACAGTCGGGGAAAATTATGATCGTAAGCTAAAAGTACAGTGTAAAAAGCCCCTTTTCTCCAAAATATGACTTATTTTCCCATTTCTTGTCATTTTCCTAAAAAGTGGGTAGGTTCAGCTTGAGGGACTGGACCACTAATCTTAATGAATCCCTACCATATTGTACAAACATATGTACATTTATTCATTTCTTTTTCAATTTGATGACAGCAGGACAAAATGGTGACCACGATGACAAAGTTGTATTTCTGCCCACCAGATTGTGCTATTCTTGCCATCATATTATTTATACCGGGCCTCTTGATAAAAAGTGTTAATATAAGCACAGCCTTAAAGAAGCTGATTTACTTCAAAAAGCTTAAAGGGGTTGTCTCCCTCCCGCAAATGGCATTTATCGTGTAAAGAAAGTTAATACAAGGCACTTACTAATGTATTGTAATTCCATCACATTATACACTGCTCATTTCCATGGTTATGACCACCCTGCAACCCAGCAGCGGTGGCTTTGCTTGCACTCTATAGGAAAAAAGCACCTCCCACAGTCCCAGCCACAAAAAGCTGGTGCTTTTTTATATAGTGTGCAGCACGACCACCGCTGCTGGATTGCTGGGTGGTCATAACCCCTGGATTGCTGGGTGGTCATAACCCCTGGATACGAACAGTGCATAATGTGCTGGAAAAATTAATCCAGCCAGCAAAGGAGGCAGTTTGTTTGAGAAGGCACCAGTGCTTGCAGTAGCGCCATGGCCTTCTCCAGCTTTTCCTAGGCCGTGTGATGACACTTTCATTAGTCACGTGGCATAGGTGCAGCTCAACCCATTGCAGCTAAGGGGGCAGAGCTGCAATACCAATAGAGATGAGAGAATCATTAAAAATTTTATTTGCAGAATTTCTGACAAGATTCGTATTTAAACGAACTTATTCGTCGAATCTACGTAAAAAAAAAAAAACAATCGTTGTTTTGCGAACATTCCTGCGTAAACTACGTAGTACAGTCAGCGTAGTTAAAAGAACGTAAGTATTAGCGTACAAAAGTGCGTACGAATACTTAGCGTACCATTGACACGCGAATGCGTCATACGCACGAGGCTAAGCCGCGGCCTACAGTCTTTAGAGGTAGACTATATGAACTAGAAAAATAAGGTGCTCACTGCTGCTAGCTTTCAATAAGTTAATAATTTACTAAAAACACCGTACAATAAGTGCATTAATAAGACACATTGCAGTACCAGAAAAAGAATACACACAATGGGCTAAAGTGCTGTACCGTTAAAAACAGTGTAGCTAAAATACAGCAAAGACATAAGTATGCAAACATTTTAGTGCAATCAATTTTACATTTGCAAGCATAAAAGGCTCAGATTTACATTTGAGTCTCTCTCCTTATGGATCCTAGTTGGCTTGGCAATGATAAAACAGTCTGTCCGGAACACATATTCCAAAATTCAATTGTAATCCACGTGAGGTAAAATTGTAATCCAAACAGGTAATGTGTAATCCATATGGATAATAGAGAATAGCAGCAAATAGAGAACCCTTTTTGCAAAAGGGGTTCCCAAATAACCTGAGAAGGGGGGAAAAAGGAGAATAGGCGCACTTCGGCGCAACAAGGAATTTTCTGCAGAATGGGGGGAGTCCTGACAGCCATGTCCATCTGGGTGAGAGTCAAACAGGGGCAATACAAACAAACACACAAACATAAAAGTGCCAACTAGCTCTCACCCATCAGGTGCAGTCCATGGTGTGGCTCCCATAGGTCCTCCTGCAGTCCTTGACAGCAGCCAGTAGTAGGTTCCTCAGATGAGGGACCTGAAGTCCTCCTAGCTTGAGCTGCTGCTGAAGCTCATCAGAGGATGCTCCTGCCTCTTGAAGGCCTCGCTCGCTGCGGTGGTGCAACTCCAGCCTCTTCTTTCTTCAGTTGGACTTGTCCGGGTCCGGGTGGTGGTCACGCTGGTGAGCGCTGCAGCCACTTGCGCTTTTCGGGATCCTCCTGCCGGGACATCAGGGGTAAGGACTTCCACCTGCAGCAGTTCCAGAAAGGTTGCATCCAGGGAAGAAGGCCCAGCTTCACCGGCTGCTGCTGGCTTCACCTTCCACAGAAGCTGGTACTGGTGGATGACTGTTGATTGGAAGGTGAATGATGATGTAGTGAGCTGACTCAGCTGAAAGGACTGTGGTGGTGGTGGTGGTGCTGGCAGTCCAGGAATCAGAGGCTCAGACTGAGGCTGTGGCTTTTCCCTGAACCGGAGGACACCATCTGGGAACTCCTGCAGGCAGCACTAGCGTCCTGGACCTGCTGGTTCATCCTGCCACACTTCTGGTTCCGTTTTAGGCACCAGAGGCTTTGACAGAAGGGTAACCCCGGTCGCAAATGGGCCTTTCAGGGACGCCATGGGGGTGTACTCCACCTGATCCCCCACGTACAGGCTATGACGATGTTGTGGTAGGTACGGCCATTTCACCGACCTGCAGCCCACAAAATATTGCCTTCCATCTTCGTCATCCTGCAGGAAGCCAGACCCTCTGCCAACCGAGAACCAAAGCACAGTTTCCTTCCTGCGTTCCAACAAAGGATCTCCCGGCCTAGGGTGCTCAGGAACTTGTATGACCATCTGTGACGGCCCAAGCACAGGCTCTCTGGGACTATAAAACCGCAGTGGAGGACTGGCCTCCACTGCGGTTTTATAGTCCCAGAGAGTCTGTGCTTGGGCCGTCACAGATGGTGGAACAATTGGGTTCTGGTGTATGTAGTGGTGTAGAAAATATTATTTCACTGAAAGAGTAGTAGAAGCTTGGAACAAACTTTCAGCAGAGGTGGTTGATAAATCCACGGTAACTGAATTTAAACATGCCTGGGATAAACATGTATCTATCCTAAGATAACAATAAAGGAATAATAAAAGGGCAGACTAGATGGACCAGGTGGTCTTTTTCTGCCGTCAATCTTCTATGTTTCTATGTATGGAAGGGGTGGATCTCCTCCTGGGCGAAGAAGTGGACGCTCCAGCCGCCTCTGTCATACGAGACATAGCAGACACTCCAGCAGCACTAGATGCTCCAGCCGCCTCACGAGTCACAGGCACACAGGCACTGAAGCTTGGTTTCTCTGGCAGAGATGAACTTGTGACATCATGATGTCTGGAGCACGCGGTGGTACAGGGAACTCGAACCCAAAGCACATTTCATCCCAATTTGGGCGCAGCTGTTTCTTAGCCATGCTCTAAAGTCAGCGCTGGTCTAAACTGGTTCAGAGTGGCTTCAGAGGAGGGTGGAGTACTGAGGGAGGAGTCTTCACTCCCTATACGTGCAAAATAGTTAGATCCCGGTGGGCTGTTTTTTTCCAGTTCGGAGGGGGGCGTATCTTCACTTTCCCGCTCTTGTATGGGCGTATCGTCATTGTTCCGCCTCATGCATAATGCATACATTTAGTACGTTTCATACGTATCGTACGTATAGTTAGTGTGCAAAATTGTGCGTATGTTTACGAATAATACGAAGCGAATCCAAGGAAATTCAGATTTGCTTCGCAGCTGAAAATTTCCAAGATTCGATACGAATCAACGAATTGACGAATCGCTTCACTCATCTCTAGATACCAAGCACAGCTGCTATACAATATGCTTTGGTGTGCTTGGTGAGCTGAGAGAAGGCCACAGCACTATTACAAACACTGCTGTCTTCTCAAACAGCTGATCAGATACTGATGAAATACCGGGAAGATAGGTCATCAGTACAAAACTGTCAGAAAACTCCTTAAAACCTGCATCAAAAATTAAAGACCATCCTTTGAAGCATGGTAGTCCACTCCACTGCAGTAGGTTTCCTTGAAACTCATTAGGGAGCTGACAGATAGTACATTGATAAACTGGCAGAACTTTGCTTTCACACTAAATTTGCACATAGGGCGTCACAGTTTATGATATATCATCGATTCATGTAGTTATATGCAGCAGAAAAGTGGCATAAAGTGTATAAAAATATGCAAGTAATTGATTGAATAGATAATATTCTTTAATATTGTGCTGCAACAGATTTGACAGCGGCCTCCAAGTGATAAATAACTTATGCTAAATGAATTATTGACACGTTATTTTTGTGAAAACTAGTAGTATGTGCAAAAGCCTTGAGGATATGCAAACATGTCTAGTACATGGTGGGCTGTACCTAATATATGTAAGATGAAGCGTGCACCATTGTAATACATTTAGCAAAATTGGCACACAATTGACATCTAATTTTGTGGAAAAAGATTCAGCAAAACTTGTAAGTTATACATTTAAATCTCTGTACTTTCTGAGCTCAGTTAAACACTGGGGCAGTTTTATCAGTGACTGATAAAGATATCAGTTTTCCGTAGACTGATATGTGTTTTCACTGTTGTCACATTTTAAAATAATGCAATGCAATCATCATAAATAATCTGCTGCTGTGAACTGTAGTTGTCACAGAAACGACTGATCCCTAGGACCGTACATTATACCACATTAGCTGCAGTAAACATAGCACATACTTTATTTGGGCCACAGCTAATTGATAGTCACTTTCAATGTGAATTGGCTTTCACAATCACATTTTATACCTACCGTAGTCATTCCCTGTATGAATATTTTTGTAGTATATGGGGAATTTGATAGTAAACTGTTGCAATTTTTACATGTAGAGAAATGGTCTCAGCTCTGAAGTTTCTTTTGTCTCCTTTGTAGGGCTCCTCTTTAGGCAGAGTGTCACCCAATATTACAAATGGGCCCCAAACACTAAACTATCATACCAATGACAGCCACATACTACATTCCTTATATATAGCCTTATATATACCTTATATATACCTCACAGACACAATACAACAATAATATAACAATATTACCAATAATACCACCATACAAGACCCAAATAATACTGCCACACCATTAGCATTATGTCATTACCATTCTGTAGTGACTCAATACCACCATACTGTTACTGAATTAAAACCATCACACAAAGACCAATATTACCGCCATGCAGTGACCATATAGAGGTAAGATAGCAGTTTTACACAGGCAGCCTGCAGACCATGTAAGTGAATACAGGACAATGAGATCCAGTGGTTCACAGGTGGTGTATGCTCTGATTGTGGTCTTTCACTTTTCCTGTCTTTGCCATAAAGCCCAGACTGCCATGAAACCTTCTTCTAGCCATGTCAACAGTTCACTGTCCAGATATTTTTGGAATAACACAATAAAAGTGCACCCCTTTGTATCCTGTCAGGGGCGGAATGGGAACTTAAAGAGGCCCTGGAAAAAAAACAAAAGTGGCCCCATCTTGCAGGCAGGTCTGAACTGAAAGAAGGCAACATAATAAGCAGGAACTACAGTCGTAGGAGGGACAGCAATACCATAGGGAAAAGCAATATTCCTCCCCAGCTGAACCAAATACCACAGTGCAGCACAACATACTGCCACCTGTGCCACAGTATGAAACTGTATCGTTGTCCTGAGGACATCAATACAGTTGAATTCAGGAGGGCTACTGCCCAGGGGAGTAAGAGAGAATCAGATCATTATGTACTCAGCTTGCGGCAGTGAGGAGGGCTTGGGTGCCCTCCTAAGCATTGGCCCACAGGGAAATTTCCATATGGCCAATCCGCCCCTGCCCACTGTTGTGTCCCCTACAAAGGAGTTTTTTCATCCTAGGCTTAAATGCAAAATGAATAACGTCCCTCTTTGTGCCCACTAGAAAATAAGGACAGCATTTTTATGTTGTTAGGGAAGACATGGGTTATTATTATTATTTGGGGGCAGAAAGAGGTAGTATTATTATTATTATTAGTAGTAATAATTATTATAACCACCTTTTTCTGCCCCAAACAATAACTGCAAACCACTTTGTACCTCCACACAATCCAGGGAGTTATTCTGATTGCCTGATTGGAGTCGGGAAGGAATTTTTTCCCCTAAATTAGAGAAAATTGGCTTCTACCTCACAGAGTTTTTTTTCCTTCCTCTGGATCAACTTGTAGGATAACAGGCCGAACTGGATGGACAGATAAACTATGTTACTATGTTACACAATAAAAGTGCCTACCTATGTGCCCCCTCATTGCAAAGTGTGCTCCCACAGCAAGTGGAGCCACTCAAGCCTCTTATGGCCTGTGAAGTCAATGCCAAGGTGCAGGAGGCGTGATGCAGTTATGCCATTGCTCTACCTGTAACAAGATGCTGATGTCCTGTGCATGATCTGGCTGTCTGTAGGCTACAGCTTTGAAAATGCTGGATGAGAGACCATATGACTCCCTATTCTACCCCAGGTTTCAAATATATGCTTCTGAGCATGTATAGTAGATGCAGTTGAAAGTGGTCTTCCAACAAAGATCTTTGACACCGTGCCAGCATTCCAGTTCCCCAGAACTCCAATGAAATCCTATGGCAATGGGGTCCCTGGACAGTTTTCCTTCCCTTGACACCAGCCCTGACCAAAAGTAATTTGGCATTTGTCAGGCTGGCATACACTGGTAGATCTTTATTTTCACTGTATAAGAACCATATGATATGCATTTGCCTCAACTGTAATGTGAATAGACCCCAAAATAGGTTTATGCACGTATTTACTGTATTATTTATACACATATTTTTCTACCTCCAATCTGTTATCCTGTTTAGATATGAAGTCGTTTCTACGTGTATATTTAAATGTATAACCCTCATAAAAAGGTGGATAGTATAATTCACAGAATATCTTGCAGAAATATCTTGCAGCGCTAAATTCTGGTTTATTTCAGCACAAGATCCACCAGATATTTGAATGCAGCATTAATGTAAGGATTATAAAAACCAGTACAAGTTAAATAAAGCAATGAAGCTGTAAATCTCCTAAATGGTTTGTGCTGATTACATATATATGTTAGCTGTATAAGTTCTACCTGTAACTTCTTCTGAAAAGTATTAAATACAACTCCAATTCCAAAAAAACAGAATGCAATGATTTGCAAATCTCATAGACCCATATAATATTCACAATAGATCATAGAACAAGTATCAGATGTTGAAAGGGAGACGTATCATTTCATGAAAAAATCTAATTTAGAACTTGATGGTGGCAACATATCTTTAAAAAGTTGGGGCAAGGGCAACAAAAGGTTGGAAAAGTAGGTGGTACTAATAAAAAAAAAACCACACGACTGGGTATGGAAAAAAGAAATGTTAGAGAGGCCGAGACTTTCAGAACCAAAGATGGGCAGAGCTTCATGAATCTGAGAAAAACTTCATCTAAAAATTGTTGAACAATTTCAGAAAAATGTTCCTTAACCCCTTCACGACCGCCGCCGTACATGTACGGCGCGCGGGCGGTGCGGGGACATGACGCCCGCTCGCGGGTGCGGCGGGCGTCATGGCCGGCAAGTCTCTGCTGTTTCTAACAGCAGAGACTTGCCGCATCTTACCTCCGTCTTCGGAGACTTCCAGGGCCTTCTGATGCCGTGATCACACGTGATCACGGCATCAGGATGCGTCTGAACCCGGAAGCCCACGCTTCCGGGTGGTGTACAGACGCCCCGATTGGCCAATCGGGGTGTCTGTACACCATATGAAAACTGTAATCCTCGCTGGTGAGGATTACAGTTTTCAAACTGCAATTCTTATTCTGGCCACTAGATGGCAGGCCAGGATAAGAAATGAGCAATTCATGGTTTTAACTGCATCTAGTAAATCCATGATTGCTCATAAAGAAAAAAAACAAAACACAATAGATCAGATGATATTTGAGCTTTAAAATAATCACAGAAAAATTAAAAAAAATGTTAAAAAATATATAAAAAATAAAAAAGATATAAAAGTTCAAATCACCCCCCTTTCCGTATAAGTAAAAAATAAATACCTAAATAACAATAAATATAGACATCATGGGTATCACCGTGACCGAAAACGCCCGTACTTTTAAAATATAAAAAAAAATTTCAATACGGCGAATTGTGTGGCGGAAAAAAGCGTCCAAATTTGCGATTCGCAGTTTTTTGTCCCTTTTTTTTTCTAAAAAAAATTAAATAAAAAGTGATCAAAAAGTCATACACACCCCAGAATGGTATCAATAAAAACTTCAGACCGCCCCGCAAAAAATGAGCCCCCATACAGCTCTGTACACATAAATACCAAAAAGTTATAGGGGTCAATATATGACAAGGAAAAAAAAAAAAAAAAAAAGGGCAACTTTCTAATTATTTTATCACCATCTAAACGCAGGAAAAACTATACATATTAGGTATTGCCGGATTCGTACTGACCAGTAGAATGAAAGTAACGGATCAGTTTTAATGCACATCGAATGCTGTAAATAAGAAACCCGTAGAACTGTAGCGGAATAGCGTTTTCTTTGCAATTTCACCCGGTTTGGAATTTTTTTCCCGCTTCCCACTACACCGTATGCAATATTAAATGGTGGCGTTGGAAAGTACAACTTGTCCCGCAAACAACAAGCCCTCATACAGCTATGTGAACAGAAAAATAAAAGAGTTATGGCTGTTTGAAGGCAGGGAGCACAAAACGAAAATGCAGAACCGAAAAAAGCTCCGGTCGTGAAAGGGTTAACATAAAATTGTGAAGACTGAATATCCTACCACCTATAGTACAGAGCGGAAGAAGCTGAGCAGCTTGATATATAGATTTGTGGGGAAAGATGCTATAAAACTTATAATTTTATTCATTCAAATCTCTGCTCTGCTTTCTACAATCTAGACCAGAGACTCTCAACCTGTGGTATGCATACCCCAGGGGGGAAGTTCCATAGGTTAAAGGGGTTATCCCACGAATAATGTAAAAAATGAAAATCAGACATCATATAGTACATGACAATCTCTTTCTAACAAAGCTAGAAGCAGCCCTGTACCTCACATGGATCCAGAGATCCCACATTCATTGCTCTGCTAGATTTATATCAAGCTGGCAGCTCAAGGGAAGTGTCTTTTCTGCTGCAGCTCAGGGGGCGTGTCTCAGCTCCTCCTATCACAGCTCAGGAGGCAGTTGAAAGATGAAACTGAGCATGTGCGGCCTTCTCAGTGAGCAGGTCAAAGAAATAAGAAATTAAGTGGCATGATACAGATACATTTTACTGAATAACTCAGTAGCTATACAGAATTTTTAATTACATGCAATTACAAAAGTATTCACATCCAGGTGCTGGTTTGAAAACTGTAGAATATTTTTCATGAGACAACCCCTTTAAGGTGGTAAGCAGGAGGGTCCCCCGACATTCAACTGTATCGCCGCATATCAACTGTAAGCAGAGGCGGATGGGAACCTAAAGTGGCCCTGGAAAAAATACTAAAAGTGGCCCCGTTTTGTAGTCGGGTCCAAATTGATAGAAGGCAAGGCCAGAAATACCATATTGTGGCACATTTTACCACCCCAACAGAACCAAATACCACAGTCCATCACAAAACATTACCAGATGCACAAAATACATTCCCAAAAACTTCCACTGACCGTCTGTGAGGAGGACCCGCGTGGCCCCTTGGCATGAGCCCACTGGGAAATTTCCCTGTAAGGTCTATGGCCAATCCACCCCTGACTGTAAGGCAGTGATACAGTTGAATGCTGAGGCTGGGCACAGGAGCAATGTCTTCCTGCCCTGCCATTCACTCTGACAGGCTTCAGGCCTAGTGCCTATGGCCTATCAGAGGCCAGTGCAGGCAGCACAATGATGTCACACTGTGACCAGCTGACCCGAGCTGCAGGAAGCTCAGGCCGCAGACCAGAGGAGGCCTGTGTCCTGCACCACATCGGAGACCATGGCACAGAGGTGTGCATTGGGGTTTTTCATTTTTTGTTTGGCAGCATGCTGTTGGGCCACTATAGGAGCGGGGGTCATTATTATAAATGGGGTGGTACTATGGGGACATTGTTAATACAGGTGGCAGTATAAGGGTGCAATTTTGTCTTATATCACAAATTATAAGGGGAAAACTTTGTCTTATGGAGCACATTATAAGGAGGAAATCTTGTCTTATGGCAAACATTAGAAAGGGACATTAGTACTACTGGGGACAAGTTCTACTTGTGGAACTATATGGGGCATACTACTGGGGACACCATAAGGGGGCATTTTTTGTGTAATGGTGGCTTTATTAGGTGGCAGTAGTGCTACAAGCAGAACTAGATGAGGTAATTTTTTTCTACTGGGGCACTATAATGGGACATTTTTCTACTGGTAAATATTATGGGAGCTTTATTAGCACTGGCGGCACTATAAGAGGAGATTTGTTTTCTACTGGGACATTATTATGGGGGCACTATGGGCATTACTACTTATAGTAGGACATAATTACTACTGGGGGCATTTTGGTGGGCTCTGGTACTACTGGGGACATTATAGGGGAATTTTTAGTACTGGGAGCATTATGATGGGCTCTGCTACTTGAGGGGCACATTATTACTACTACAGGCACTATGGAACCATTATTACTTGTTGGGTACAAAGTAGAAGCAATGTTACTTTCTAAGGGAACTCTGGGAGAGAATTATTACTATTGGTGGGACTTTGGAATCACTATTACTGTGGGGGCACTCTGGCACAGTAACAGCTTAGCACAATTATTTTTGGTGGACATTATGTTTGCAGCACTTTTACTGTCTGGGGCACTATTTTCTGGGTCAATTATTTTGAGAGCACTGTGTGGCAATAAATATTGAAGGAGACACTATTTTTGTGACACTAATATTTTCAGAAGGACTATCTGTTTCTGCAGTATAATATTGGGGAGCACAGCGGACACAGTATTGGATGTGGCAGGATGAGGTGTTCAGAAGGTGTTAAAGGGTTTCTATGCCTGCGCTGAATACTGAACGGTATTCAGCGCAGGCATAGTGAAAGACGCTTCCTCACTGCGCCTGCTTTGAATACGGCACGGCATGAGATTTCCCCAGCACACAGGGCCGGCAGGAGGAGGAGAACACTGCCTGGCCCTGTCAATCAAGCTTCTGAGGGCGGTGAATAAGATAGGGGAACAGAACCTCTAGGAGAAGGGCAATGCCTCCCCTGCTCCTAGAGGCTAATTAGCATATTATAAAAGTTTAATTTATCGAGTAATGGGGGCATGTAGAAAAGAAGAAGAGGCTAGGAGAGTAGGCTAGTTATGTGCACCTGACATCAGCACATCGCTAATGTCAGCCAGTTTAATTTTGGTACTTTTGGTGACAGAAACCCTTATAAGATGGAAAAGTAGGAACCTAAGATGTCTGTATGTCTGTCAAGGCATCATGACGACCTTGTCCAATTAGAGAAGATATATAAGGAAAGAGAACGTGTATATCATAGGAGACATCACTGGATGTAAGAGATATGTGGTACTATATTCTCCTGTATGTCTGGTAGCGCAGAATACAATTTAAAAAGTAATGTGAAATCTGTCATTTTGAAAGGAAGATTAATACTGCATGCTACACCATTCATTCTGTCAACCGTACTGACAGAGACTTAGAACAGAGCTTATGAATGAGGGTGAGAATAGCCTTCTTTTGTTAACATTTATCAATGTTTGCTTCCTTGTGGGTACTCAGTGCGAACTTTTTGTTACTAGTGGGTACTTAGAATAAAAAGGTTAAAAACCACTGCTCTAGAAGGCCTATTTGGTTGTTATCAGTGATCGATAGCATTCTCTGGGCAAGTGTACACAGGAGAGGTGCTATCAGTGATGTAAGTGTGTATACAGAGATAGCTGTTAGTCACTGATAGTTGTACACAGGGAGGTGTTATCAGTCATTGATAGCATTCTCTCTGTAAGTGTGTATACAAAGATAGCTGTCAGTCACTAATAGCTGTACACAGGGGTGGTCAGGGTTGCCAACCGTCCGTAGATTCACGGACAGTCCGTAAAAACAGGGTGTTTTTTTCTGCCGTCTGTAGAGTCCGGCAGAAAAAAAGCCTGTCCGTGAATCTACTACAGTATTCACGGCACATTTGCCGTGAATACTGTGGATCCATGCAGGCTCCGTCTGCGATGTACAATAGGCCGCAGGCAGGTCAGCCTGCAGCCTAATATTACACAGTAAGTAGTACGTACCTCTGTCCTGGGCCCGGCGCAGGCATCTCGCTCTCTGATGACGTCACCACGTACGTACAGAAGTGATGACATCATCATGCGCCAGCGCCGGGATGGAGTTACAGGAATCAGGTAAGTATATCATTTTTGTTTTTATTTCACTGCTGGGCCGGGGCACTATATGGGGGCTATCTAATGTCTGGGGGCACTATGGGGACTACCTGAACTATCTAAACTACTGGGGGCACTTAATGGGGCTATCTAAACTACTGGGGGCACTCAATGGGGCTATCTAAACTACTGGGGGCACTCAATGGGGCTATCTAAACTACTGGGTCACTACATGGGGCTATCTAATCTACTTAGGGCAGTATCTGAAATAAAGTGATCTGTCTAACTTCTGGAGGCACTATGGGGGCTATCTAAACTACTGGGGGCACTCAATGGGGCTATCTAATCTACTTAGGGCACTATCTGAAGTAAAGTGAGCTATCTAACTTCTGGAGGCACTATGGGGGCTAAATGAACTACAGGGGGCTGTCTAAACTACCGTGGCACTACAAGGATTATCTGATCTACAGGGGGCTATCTAAACTACTGGGGCACTACAAGGATTATCTGATCTACTGGGGTTAGTATAGGAGGCTACCTAAACTACTGGAGGCACTAGGGGGAAACATTTAAGCTCCTGGGGGCACTAGAGTGGACCGTTTAAGCTACTGGGGGCACTATAAGAGGTATTATAATTACTGGGACCATTACAGCGGTTCCTTATTATTTCTGGTAGCAATACTGGAGGCACTATGGGAAAAATGATTTCTATTATGGGGAATTATTACTACTACCAGGGGTACTTTTGGGGGTGTTACTATTATTAGTACAATATGGGGGGCACTATCGCTAAAAGGGCTACTCGTGGAGCATTATCACTATTGGGGCACTATTACTAATGAGGGCACTCTGAGAGAGAATTAATAGTATCAGTGGGACTTTGGGGAGCACTGTAACTATATGGGGTCCTACCTATATGGCACTGTTATATCTACAGTATAGTATTTGGGGAGTACAGTGGGCACAGTATTTTAGGTAGCAGCAGGATAACAGAAAAGTGGGTAATCTAAGGTGTCTTTGTGGCAAACTCTGCAGAGAGAAGATGTGGCTGAAAGAACTCATCATGGCGGTGTGGGCCAAATAGAGAAGATGAGAAAAGAGAACATCTACATCAGGGAGACGTCACTGGACTTAAGAGGTATGTGGTAATGTGTCATCTTGTACGTTTGGTAATGGTGAATGTAATGTCCATCCAAATATGTGTCACCTATTTCTTCAGCAAGGACTCGCTGGTATATGGTATGTTACCGCTGTAGCCAATCAGTGATCTAATGCTGAGAACTGGCTGCAGCGGTCACATGCCATACACCTGCACATCAGTGTGCACATCACCAACATTGTGACAGATGTGCACACTTGCCCATTACATGCCTGTCAGTCTTTGTTTACATGGCAGCAGCAATGATGCCAGAAAGTCCAGTGTGTCACTGCAGCCATATAAACAAAACACTCAGACTAGAAGCAGGGATGTAACAGCTGAAAATTGTTGATTTATTTTCCATATGCCATATTTTCAAATACTGAACAATCCTCTTTATTCTGGGGCGTGGAAGGGGGTGTGTTCTCTAAAAAAAGGGGTGTGGTTTATTATGTCCGTAAAAATTTTGGGCCATCAGTAAATTTTGGTTCAGTTGTCCAGAAAAATTTGAAAGGAAGGTTGGCAACCCTGGGGGTGGTGTTATCAGTGATTGATAGTATTCTCTGAGTAAGTGTGTATACATAGACAGGTGTCAGTCACTTATAGCTGTACATGGGGAGAGATGTTATCAGTAGAGATGAGCGAGTACTAAAATGCTCGGGTGCTCGTTATTCGAGACGAACTTTTCCCGATGCTCGGGTGCTCGTTTCGAGTGACGAACCCCATTGAAGTCAATGGGAGACTCGAGCATTTTTTGCAGGGGACCAAGGCTCTGCCTAGGGAAGGCTGGGTGAAAACCTGGAAACCTCAGAAAATGATGGAAACACCACAGAAATGGACAGGAAACAGCAGGGGCAGCATGCATGGATGCCTCTGAGGCTGCCTAATCCCACCATTACCCCAAATTCTCGGGCAACAGCCTGGTCGTGACCCTCAAGGCAATTGTGCTCACCCAGACCAAGAAGGGCGAGGCACATGCCCATCATGTGTTAGGGAAGCACCCAACTAGGTGCAACGAAGGTCCATCACCCATGCCCATGCTGGCACTGCTGTCCTATCCCCCGCCCCACGACGCAGGCATAAGCCTGACACAGCATGGCGGTGACACCAACAAGTGACCAAGTTACATGAGGTAGCAGGTGAGCCACCCAAAAATTTACCCTGACGCAGCATGGCGGTGACAACAGAGTGACCGAGTTAGACTGAGGTAGCAGTCGAAGAAGAAATAAAATTTAGCGTGACCCTGTATGGCGGTGACAACAGAGTGAACGAGTTAGAGTGAGGTAGCAGGCGAAGCACAAATAAAATTTAGGGTGACCCTGTATGGCGGTGACAACAGAATGACCGAGTTAGAGTGAGGTAGCAGGCGAAACACCAAAAACACCGCTGAACTATGCGATTGAACACGTGGGCCAGGCATGGCACAAGTGTGAGTCTGCCGAGTTGCGGAGCCACCAACAGGTTACGCCCGTTGTCACACACAACCATGCCTGGTTTGAGGTTCAGCGGTGCCAGCCACAGATCGGTCTGCGCCGTGATGACCTGTAACAGCTCTTGGGCGGTGTGCTTTTTGTCACCTAAGCTCAGCAGTTTGAGCACCGCCTGCTGGCACTTACCCACGGCACTGCTGCTGCGCCTAGAGCTACTGACTGAAGACGCCGTGCTCACGGATGGTAACTGAGAGTAGGAGGAGGAGGACGGGTTGGAGGAAGAGGCATAATAAGTCTGAGAAACCATGACCATGGTGGGCCCCCGCAATCCTCGGTGTGGGCAGTACATGAGCGGCCCCAGGGTCAGACTCGTTCAGAGCGTCTGTGACAACAGAGTGACCGAGTTACACTGCGGGAGCAGGCGAAGAACATAAAAATTTAGCGTGGCCCTGTATGGCTGTGACTACAGAGTGACCGAGATACACTGCGGGAGCAGGCGAAGCACATTAAAATTTAGCGTGGCCCTGTATGGCTGTGACTACAGAGTGACCGAGTTACACTGCGGGAGCAGGCGAAGCACATTAAAATTTAGCGTGGCCCTGTATGGCTGTGACTACAGAGTGACCGAGTTACATTGCGGGAGCAGGCTAAGTACATTAAAATTTAGCGTGGCCCTGTATGGCTGTGACTACAGAGTGACCGAGTTACACTGCGGGAGCAGGCGAAGCACATTAACATTTTGCGTGGCCCTGTATGGCTGTGACTACAGAGTGACCAAGTTACACTGCGGGAGCAGGCGAAGCACATTAACATTTAGCGTGGCCCTGTATGGCTGTGACTACAGAGTGACCGAGTTACACTGTGGGAGCAGGCGAAGCACATTAAAATTTAGCGTGGCCCTGTATGGCTGTGACTACAGAGTGACCGAGTTACACTGCGGGAGCAGGCAAAGCACATTAAAATTTAGCGTAGCCCTGTATGGCTGTGACTACAGAGTGACCGAGTTACACTGCGGGAGCAGGCGAAGCACATTAAAATTTAGCGTGGCCCTGTATGGCTGTGACAACAGAGTGACCGAAAAACACTGCGGTAGCAGGCGAAGCACATAAAAATTTATTGTGGCCCTGTATGGCTGTGACTACAGAGTGACCGAGTTACACTGCGGGAGCAGGCAAAGCACATTAAAATTTAGCGTGGCCCTGTATGGCTGTGACTACAGAGTGACCGAGTTACACTGCGGGAGCAGGCGAAGCACATTAAAATTTAGCATGGCCCTGTATGGCTGTGACTACAGAGTGACCGAGTTACACTACGGGAGCAGGCGAAGCACATTAAAATTTAGTGTGGCCCTGTATGGCTGTGACTACAGAGTGACCGAGTTACAGTGCAGGAGCAGGCGAAGCACATAAAAATTTAGCGTGGCCCTGTATGGCTGTGACTACAGAGTGACCGAGTTACAGTGCAGGAGCAGGCGAAGCACATAAAAATTTAGCGTGGCCCTGTATGGCTGTGACTACAGAGTGACCAAGTTACACTGCGGGAGCAGGCGAAGCACATTAAAATTTAGCGTGGCCCTGTATGGCTGTGACTACAGAGCGACCGAGTTACACTGCGGGAGCAGGCGAAGCACATTAAAATTTAGCGTGGCCCTGTATGGCTGTGACTACAGAGTGACCGAAGAACACTGCGGTAGCAGGCGAAGCACATAAAAATTTATCGTGGCCCTGTATGGCTGTGACTACAGAGTGACCGAGTTACACTGCGGGAGCAGGCAAAGCACATTAAAATTTAGCGTGGCCCTGTATGGCTGTGACTACAGAGTGACCGAGTTACACTGCGGGAGCAGGCGAAGCACATTAAAATTTAGCGTGGCCCTGTATGGCTGTGACTACAGAGTGACCGAGTTACACTACGGGAGCAGGCGAAGCACATTAAAATTTAGTGTGGCCCTGTATGGCTGTGACTACAGAGTGACCGAGTTACAGTGCAGGAGCAGGCGAAGCACATAAAAATTTAGCGTGGCCCTGTATGGCTGTGACTACAGAGTGACCGAGTTACAGTGCGGGAGCAGGCGAAGCACATAAAAATTTAGCGTGGCCCTGTATGGCTGTGACTACAGAGTGACCAAGTTACACTGCGGGAGCAGGCGAAGCACATTAAAATTTTGCGTGGCCCTGTATGGCTGTGACTACAGAGTGACCGAGTTACACTGCGGGAGCAGGCGAAGCACATTAAAATTTAGCATGGCCCTGTATGGCTGTGACTACAGAGTGACCGAGTTACACTACGGGAGCAGGCGAAGCACATAAAAATTTAGCGTGGCCCTGTATGGCTGTGACTACAGAGTGACCGAGTTACAGTGCAGGAGCAGGCGAAGCACATAAAAATTTAGCGTGGCCCTGTATGGCTGTGACTACAGAGTGACCGAGTTACACTGCGGGAGCAGGCGAAGCACATTAAAATTTAGCATGGCCCTGTATGGCTGTGACTACAGAGTGACCGAGTTACACTACGGGAGCAGGCGAAGCACATTAAAATTTAGTGTGGCCCTGTATGGCTGTGACTACAGAGTGACCGAGTTACAGTGCAGGAGCAGGCGAAGCACATAAAAATTTAGCGTGGCCCTGTATGGCTGTGACTACAGAGTGACCAAGTTACACTGCGGGAGCAGGCGAAGCACATTAAAATTTTGCGTGGCCCTGTATGGCTGTGACTACAGAGCGACCGAGTTACACTGCGGGAGCAGGCGAAGCACATTAAAATTTAGCGTGGCCCTGTATGGCTGTGACTACAGAGTGACCGAGTTACACTGCGGGAGCAGGCGAAGCACATTAAAATTTAGCGTGGCCCTGTATGGCTGTGACTACAGAGTGACCGAGTTACATTGCGGGAGCAGGCTAAGTACATTAAAATTTAGCGTGGCCCTGGATGGCTGTGACTACAGAGTGACCGAGTTACACTGCGGGAGCAGGCGAAGCACATAAAAATTTAGCGTGGCCCTGTATGGCTGTGACTACAGAGTGACCAAGTTACACTGCGGGAGCAGGGCGAAGCACATTAAAATTTTGCGTGGCCCTGTATGTGGACGTTGAGGGCTTGTGCATGTGGGTGGGTGGAACTTTATTTCCACTTGCGCTCCAATGTCTGATCCAATGACAGCTGAACGCTGCGCAGGGACACATTGGTGGACGCTGTGGAGGATCGTGGAGGCGAAGGGGTAGTTTTCGGGCGGGAGGCGCTCATGAAGGGGTCCTGGGCGGGGGGTTGACTCGCAGAGGCAGCAAGTAGAGAGAAAAACGTATTCCCTAGACTGACGCCACTGTACAGTACACTACATAATTGTTCACTGGACTGTAGTGTATAGAAATGACACTACTGTACAGCACACTACATAATTGTTCACTGGACTGTAGTGTATAGAAATGAGAGAAAAACGTATTCCCTAGACTGACGCTACTGTACAGTACACTACATAATTGTTCACTGGACTGTAGTGTATAGAAATGAGAGAAAAACATATTCCCTAGACTGATGCTACTGTACAGTACACTACATAATTGTTCACTGGACTGTAGTGTATAGAAATAAGAGAAAAACGTATTCCCTAGGCTGACGCTGCTGTACAGTACACTGCATAATTGTTCACTGGACTGTAGTGTATAGAAATGAGAGAAAAACTTATTCCCTAGACTGACGCTACTGTACAGTACACTACATAATTGTTAACTGGACTGTAGTGTATAGAAATGAGAGGAAAACGTATTCCGTAGACTGATGCTACTGTACAGTACACTACATAATTGTTCACTGGACTGTAGTGTATAGAAATGAGAGAAAAACGTATTCCCTAGACTGCACTACAGATCTCAGCAAGCCAAGGTACAGCAGCAGCAAAAATGAGTACTTCGGGCAATTTCTTTTGGGTCTGTGTGGACCACGTGCTGTCCCTTCTGCCACCAGTCACTGTGTACAGTGTGCAGCCAAGATGGCGGTAGCTGCACTACATGTCCCAGCCAGCAGCCAGGAGAGACCAAAAAAAAAGGTGCTTGTAGCCCTTAGAAGGGCTGTTGGGTTCTTTGTGGGTGATTACTGCCTAACCAACATCTAAATTCAGGCCCTAACACTCTCCCTGACAGACAGCAGCTCTATCCCTAATCTCATGCAGACGGCGTATGACGCGAGCAGCGCGGGACCAGATTCTTATATTCCCAGGTCATCTGATCTGGCCAGCCAATCCCTGCTATCGACTTGTAGGGGCCCCACGTGATGCTAGGAGGTACCAAAGACTCTCCTGCATGTTGATTGGCTGAAAAAAGGCGCCTAACATGCAGGAAGAGGAAGTTGCCATTTCCTCGAGGATCGCGATATGCTCGTCCGAGTAGCGAGCATATGCGAATACCCTAATGCTCGAACGAGCATCAGGCTCGGACGAGCATGTTCGCTCATCTCTAGTTATCAGTGATTGATAGCATTCTCTGTGTAAGTGTGTATATGGAGATAGGTGTCAGTCACTGATATCTGTACACAAGTGATTGATAGCATTCCCTGTGTAGGTGTGTATTCAGATATAGCTGTCAGTCACTGATAGCTGTACATGGGGGAGGTGTTATCTGTGATTGAAAGCATTCTCTGTGTAAGTGTGTACACAGAGATAGCTGTCAGTCACTGAAAATATAACCCCTGACAACAAATGAACTCAGAAAAAGCAGAGCTATAAATGTTTAAATCACAAGTTTTGAATCTTTTCCTACAAAACTAGATATCAATCTGCTCAGCTCCACCTGATCTATAACATGCCGCCTGCAGATTGCACTGCATTTCAGGGTGACAGGTTCTTAAATACCTGATACCACTGACTGTTGTTTTGTTTCCTTGTACAGATACGGCACATCATAGCTCCACCTGTTGGAAATATGAGTACAGCATTGTCAAGGGACATAGTTTTCACAATAATGCTTTTATTAGAATCAAGGGTAAAAAAAAACATGTGTCCTGCTTTCAGATCAAGCAATGTTTTATCTAGTTTTCAATACCATAAACAATTATCATGACAACAAATAAAGAATACAACCCAATTAGTGTTACCGAAGCATAACACATTGCAAGCAATCTTGCAATATGTGATTTCCAGCAGTAATTTGCAAAAACACACATTGCTTTAATCTTTGATTAACTGTATAGTCAATACCAAGCTGACCTTGTCAATAATGATTTAGGTGGTCATCACATTTAAAGGGGTTTTGCATTGGGTTAATATTGATGATATATCCGCAGGGTTGAATGCGACAAGCAGTTGTAATTATGCTGCACTGCCTCTACAAAGGAGACGATGCGCAGGTAATTTTGAAGAGGAAGTGGTGCTTGCACGAGTGCTGATACCCCTTCAAGCAGGTGATCGGCGGGGGCGCCTGAGAACAAGTAATCAATATTAATCCACTGCACAACCCCTTTAAACCATACAATAAATTCAGATTAAAAATCTTATACAGAAGACAATAGCAGCTACAATTCATTCTACAATTTTACTAATTGCACTATTTTACATACATCTATTATGTGTCATGGGCAAAAAAAGGCAACACACGCTGAAAAGTGAAATATATAACCTTACTGTACTATCTTTTTGCACAGACATATACCCTTTATTTATCTTTTTGAACAGAGGGATATGTATGACAATTTTTGGGACATTTATTTATATCAATGAGATGTTCCACTTGTTGAGCAAAAAATGGTAGGCCCCCTACAGTAACCTACACTTATATATACACCCTCATCTGATAATTACTCATATTATCTTAAATAATTTTGGAGAATTTTTCCTGGAAATGGTATGAATAAATTGACAACAGGATTGGCCTTATTAATGGCATGTGTCCCTCACATCTAACACTGTCTATAATCAGTCTTAATAGTCTATGGATGCATCCCATTGACGTGATGAATGGTAATGCCAGAGGAATGAAACACTGCAGGTGTACCCTAGTTGCTATGTTCACATGGAATGTACTATGGTTACTAAAACAGTCATGTCAGAAGTCCTTATACATTCTCCTATTAGCCATTGCTGGAAGTAAGCTCAGATAACCTAAAAATCTCCAATGCAAAACTCTTAATGCCCTATCATTGAGTTCAGGAGGATGATAGCATCATGTCAGAGAAGTGGTGAACTGTGTCATGGGTTTGTCCTACTGGGTCTAATGGGTTGTGGTGATTTATAGAGTGCTGTAACTAAATTAATTTAGTAATCAGTGGGCATCTGAGCTCAAGAAACCTTATCGATGTATCTACTGAATTGTCTCTGGTTTTGTTAGATGTAATATGATTAATTACCACTTTAATGTTCTCCAAAGTGAAGTCAGGAGTACTGTATATCTTTATAAGGTACAGTGGTAGTAGTTTGTTGAAAAACAAGACACCAGTATTATAGATGGTACATGGTGAGGCAGGGTGGGTCCTGTTACAGATTTTTCACTTGGAAAGATGGAAGACTGTCTTGGAACAATGGGTCCTACCAAAGTGCCTATTCATTAAATGTACTAATGATTACATTTACACTGTATATTGGCAATATATGTAAAATTATATTTATGTGATTGTTTTTTCCAGTTTGTTTTATACCTTCTAGAGAACAGGAAACATCAAGGTTTGTATGCAGCTCTTCCACTGATATTGCCTAAATGAAGCCTGAAATGAAAACAATATCCATTTTTCTTCTAACCCTGACACAAAGAGTATGTTGGTCAGACTGCAAATATCCATGCCTAAATATTCCCTTTGATTTTGCAAAGTCCATTAAAATGAACAAACAGATTCTCCAAACAGTGCAGAGATAGCAAACAACAAGTATAGAAGCTCTTAGATATTAGAGCGAGTTACTAAGATTAAAGGGTTTATTTTTCTGTTCCCGGAAAAATGAAACATTTTTAAATTAAAAGTGATGTCCCCCCAAATATTGTTGAATTTTATGGCTTTTGGGGACAAGAGTGTGCGCTGAATTAAAATCATAACCTTGGACAAAATACTGATCAAAATGGGTTGGTTATGGGTTGGTAAAACATAAAAGAAAAAAAATCCAATAACACATATTTCAGACAGAGAATATAGACACACGAGTAAGTTAAGGCTAGGTTCGCAACACGATCAGGCTATATGTTATATGCCCAGACTATGTAATTGTATGCCACTGTAACTATATAAAAAATAAAAAAAACTACACTGTACTATACTTTTCTTGCATACAGTTGCATTGACTACACTTTTAAATGCAGCTGTAGTTTAGGTATTCCAACATATACTGGACCTGCCGAATGCATTCCATTTTTGGCTAATGATAGCCTTTGGCCATGATAGATATATCAAGAGAAATTATTGGCATATATGCCAAACCTAAAGGAAATATTATGTGAACCTGATCTGTTTTGATCTACTCTGATCTGGTCTAGTTTGATCTACCTGATCTACAATGTAGATCTACTGTGAAATGGACATACCTGACCATAATATAGAACTATGATGATTAACCAGCTGTGGTAAAACTACAATTCCCAAGATGTACACTTGCTTGGCTCTTTTCACAACTCCATAAAAATGAATGCAACATGCTGGGAGTCGTAGTTTCACCGCAGCTGGAGTGCCGTCACTTTTTATAGAATAATATAAATACCAATAAGAGTATTCTGGAAATAACCCACCCTTCTGTACCAATCTGTACCAATCTGTACCAATCTGTACCAATCTGTACCAATCTGTTAATAGTTTATTGTATTTTTGAGTAACCCCACCTGGATGTACAGCGCCATGGAATTAATAGCACTTTAAAATAAATAATTAAAATAAGTAATAAATAATATTGCAGGGGATAAAAATTCACTGATGTAAGCATGCAAATCCATGCAATCTTATTCCAGGTGGGTCTACAGATAGCAGCGAGGAATAGTTGACAATACATTCTGGTACATGCAGATCATTCTAGTAGGTCGCTAATAGATTAAATAATAATAGCAGCATTGTATACCAGCATGTTATAAGGCTTTTATTAACATTATTACTTCTACAGAGCAACTTGCTAATAAAATGCAACATTCAGTGCACTTCTTGTTATGAATACCATTATCCAGCTGTTTGCCTAGACACATAGTTGTGGTTCAAGTGATTAAAATGCTGTTTTTCTTTTGTTGATCTGAGGCTCTGTTTTCGTGTTATGACATTTCTTTCTTAACCCCTTCTACCCCGGAGTTTTTTTCGGTTATGAATTTTTTATTTGCGCTCCCTGCCTTCAAACAGCCATAACTGTTTATTTTTCTGTTCACATAGCTGTATGAGGGCTTGTTTTTTGCGGGACAAGTTGTACTTTCCAACGCCACCATTTAATATTGCATATGTGGTAGTTGGAAGCGGGAAGAAAATACCAAATCGGGTGAAGTTGCAAAAAACGCTATTCCGCTACAGTTCTATGGGTTTCTTATTTACAGCGTTCGATGTTCATTAAAACAGTTACTTTCATTCTACTGGTCAGTACGAATCCGGTGATACCTAATATGTATAGTTTTTCCTGAGTTTAGATGGTGATAAAATAATTATAAAGTTGGCCTTTTTTTTAGAAACAGCAGAGACTTGCTGGCCATGACGCCCGCCGCACCCGCAAGCGGGTGTCATGTCCTCACACCGCACCAGCGCCGTACATGTACGGCGCTGGTCGGGAAAGGGTTAATATGCAAATTAGGTATTTGGTACAATAAGGGTATCACCATTTCTCTTACTGCACCCAAGCCCCTACTCCTTTATGTGACCAGCCTCTCCCTCACTGCTTTGTCACTGCCTGGCATATTTTAAAAAGTACCATAACTCTGTGTCACAAACCAGTGGGTGTGAACTTACTGTGCCACGTGACCAAACTCCTCTAACGACATTGTTGTTATAAGTGAACCCCACGTTCTTCACAAAACCCCTGATGGTGGGGATAGACTTTTCCAAGGGGAAAACCCGGTTGCTACCTCTTGAGGAGGATTGGCACATGAGGCAGCTGATCCAGGCGGACCAGGGGGTACCAGTGCAAGACGCCAGAAGAACAGTCATAGTCAGCAGGCCAAGCAGCAACAGTGCAGGACTGAAGAATGAGGCAGTGGCAAAGTCAAACAAGCAATGTGTCAGGGAAGGCGGCACAAGTACAGGTTAGACAATCCGGGTCAGCAACAGGAGAGTCGAGGCAAAGCAGGCAAGGATAAAATAGGTAGTGGTCCAAAAACACAAACATGAGCCAGGTATACAGGAACACAAGCAGAGATATCAGCAACCTTGTCAGGAGACAAGGACCTTTGGCGCTCAGGCACCTGGGAAGGGGGCTGGACCAGTTATATAGGTGCAGGATGGCTGGGATTGGTTACACAGGTCACATGTGCAAAACCCTTACATTACAGGAAGTGATGCGCTCCAGCATTTACTGAGGTGCTACAGGAAACAGGCTAGAAGGCATGTTGTGTCCAGGGCAGAAATGAAACCGTTGAGCAGATTGCAGAAGGTACAGCATCTGCAGGCAAAGAGTCGAGGACCAGAGCAGTGCATGGAGAGACACCAACAGCAGATCACTGCTGCTACCTGCCTTGTAATGCAGCTGGACACGGACAATGACAGATGCAACCAGGGAAGGCAAGTCTTGGCAGAGCATGAAGCCTGGTATCATAGTGGTGAATAGGTGAACACTAGTGACCAGCCAACCTCTGTTACTTTTGTTGAACTTATTGAAGTATCCAAAGTGGACTTCAATCCAAATTTCAGGGAAAATTCTATTCATCGCAAAGCCGAATTTCCTTGTGGCGGTAAAAAAAATCTTAATCACCTCATTCATTTGAAAGTGAAAAGGCCACTGTGGCCCTCTTGAATAAAGATCCCGTGTAAAATCTCATATCATCACACACCGAGGGAGATTTTGCGTGGGATCTTCAATCAAGATGGCCACAGCGGCCTCATTGAGCACAAATGGATAAGGTGAGTATTGTATTTTTTGTAATTTGATCAACCTCTGAAAGCCTTAATTTCTTATCTCAGATGCCGCGATCAACAATGCCACATCTGAGGGGTTCATTATTCACAAGAAATGCGCTTTGTGACTAAGTAATTAATCACAAAGCAAATCTCTTTGTGAAATTCGGCGAAGTAGCCAATTCGAAGTTTTCTAAACTTCATTCATCTCTAGCTGTTACACTCGGGAACAGAGACTCAGATCAACAAAGGAAAAGCAAAATCCTAATCAGCTGAACCACAGCTTTATTTATCATATACAGTAAATCCCGTTTTTGGCTTTCAATAGACAATGTGTTTTTAAGTAAAAACGACTCAAACTGTTCTGCTCATGTCTCACTTCACTGCAGCTCTTCACCTCACTGCAGCTCTCCACCTCAATGTCACTCTCCACCACATTGCAGCTCTCCGCCATACTGCAGCTCTCCACCACACTGCAGATCTCTACCACTGCAGATCTCTACCACACTGCAGATCTTTACCACACTGCAGATCTCTACCACACTGCAGATCTCCAACTCGCTGCAGCTCACCACCTCACTGCCGCTCTCCACCTCACTGTAGATTTCTACTTCACTGCAGCTCTCCACCATATTGCAGATCTCTACCACAATGCAGATCTCCACCTCACTGCCACTCTCCACCTCAAAGCAGCTCTCCACCACACTGCAGATCTCCACCCCACTGCAGATCTCCACCACACTGTCACTCTCTACCTCACTGCAGCTCTCCACCTCACTGCAGATTTCTACTTCACTGCATATCTCCACCACAGTGCAAATCTCTACTTCATTGCAGCTCTCCACCTCACTGCCACTCTCCACCACACTGCAGCTCTCCACCACACCACAGATCTCCACCTCACTGCAGCTCTCCTCTGCTCCTCACTATAGAACTCCAATGAATGTTATCATGAGCTATGGTGCATCAAACATATGGTTCTAGTTTTAAAATGTTACATTAATTTCAAGGCCTTTACAGCCCAAATATTCGACTACATGGATATGTTTTTACTGGAATTTCTCTACAGGATTTCTGTCCAGAATTACAATGAATATTTTTCTTTCTGTTTGAAAATTGCAGTAGACATTGGTCAACATCCCTGAAAAGGCATTTTATGACAACAATGCCCGCCAAAATATGTAAAATACATCCCCGTATTTGCCAGAAAATATAAACACATTTTTTCAGCAGGTAGAGACTAACACCATAATCACACCAAAATCTTTTGTCCTAGATACAGTGGGTTTACCCTACACAATTTAATGAAGCCCACTTCAACTACATCATTACAGTGCCTTGCGAAAGTATTCGGCCCCCTGGAACTTTTCAACCTTTTACCACATTTCAGGCTTCAAACAAAAATATATAACATTTAAAATTTTTGGTGAAGAATCAACAACAAGTGGGTCACAATTGTGAAGTGGAACGAAATTTATTGGATCATTTAAACTTTTTTTGTAATAATAAAACTGAAAAGTGGGGCGTGCAAAATTATTCGGCCCCCTTGCATTAATACTTTGTTGCGCCACCTTTTGCTGCGATTACAGCTGCAAGTCGCTTGGGGTATGTCTCTATCAGTTTTGCACATCTAGAGACTGAAATTCTTGCCCATTCTTCCTTGCAAAACAGTTCGAGCTCTTTGAGGTTTGATGGAGAGGGTTTGTGAACAGCAGTTTTCAGCTCTTTCCACATATTCTCAATTGGATTCAGGTCTGGACTTTGACTTGGCCATTCTAAGACCTGATACGTTTATTTTTGAACCATTCCATTGTAGATTTTGCTTTATGTATGGGATATGGGATCATTGTCTTGGTGGAAGATAAATCTCCGTCCTAGTCTCAGGTCTTTTGCAGACTCCAACAGGTTTTCATCCAGAATGGTCCTGTATTTGGCTCCATCCATCTTCCCATCAATTTTAACCATCTTCCCTGTCCCTGCTGATGAAAAGCAGGCCCAAACCATGATGCTGCCACCACCATGTTTGACAGTGGAGATGGTGTGTTCAGGGTGATGAGCTGTGTTGATTTTAAGCCAAACATATCGCTTTGCATTGTTTTCCAAAAAGTTGGAATTTGGTTTCATCTGACCAGAGCACCTTCTTCCACATGTTTGGTGTGTCTCCCAGGTGGCTTGTGGCAAACTGTAAACGAGACTTTTTATGGATATCTTTGAGAAATGGCTTTCTTCTTGCCACTCTTCCATAAAGGCCAGATTTGTGAAGTGTTCGACTGATTGTTGTCCTATGGATAGACTCTCCCACCTCAGCTGTAGATCTCTGCAGTTCATCCAGAGTGATCATGGGCCTCTTGGCTGCATCTCTGATCAGTCTTCTCCTTGTTTGAGATGAAAGTTTAGAGGGACGGCTGGGTCTTGGTAGATTTGCAGTGCTCTGATACTCCTTCCATTTCAATATGATCGATTGTACAGTGCTCCTTGGGATGTTTAAAGCTTGGGAAATCTTTTGGTATCCAAATCCGGCTTTAAACTTCTCCACAACAGTATCACAGACCTACCTGGTGTGTTCCTTGGTCTTCATGATGCTCTCTGTGCTTTAAACAGAACCCTGAGACTATCACAGAGCAGGTGCATTTATACGGAGACTTGATTACACACAGGTGGATTCTATTTATCTTCATCAGTCATTTAGGACAACATTGGATCATTCAGAGATCCTCAATGAACTTCTGGAGTGAGTTTTCTGAACTGAAAGTAAATTGGCCGAATAATTTTGCACGCCCAACTTTTCAGTTTTATTATTCACATGAAAAATGCGGACCCATTCATTTCTATGGGTCCGCAAAAAATGCGGACAGCACACCGTCAGTATTCGTATGCCCGTTCCGTAGGCCCGCAAAAAAAAACAGTAGAGTAAATTCAATATAAAGGAAGCCAAAGAGAGCAAATAGAAAAGCTAACTCAAATAGCGTACTGTGTGCCTGAACATACAATAATTACAAACTATCATACATGTACTGTATACTTTTAACACATCATTGTGATGCAATGTAATGCAAAGTCCAACATTACCAAAACCCCATGCATAACATATATGTATCAAGTGTAAGAAGTATTATATCTGCCATTTCATGCAGATCTCTCTTTCACAGCCCATTAGCCAAACAGCATGATGTATTGTGCAAAATTGGCGAAATCTTTTTTCCCATTCATTAAGAGTAATCCCCATAAGTAATAGTTCCATTCATAAAGAATTCAATGTACACTGAATGAGTGTAACAATAAACCTCCATTAATGCACAGAAGCTCTTTGTAATTTTTGTATGAACGATCAAATGCATCAATGATGAATGCATGTTTTTATTACTCACCATTATCGTTAGGAACGCTTATCACTGTTTGGATTGGAACAATATAGGCTTCACATGAATGAGACTTAAGAGCCATTCATTTGAACAACACTTTTCTGCTTCTGAGTTTTCTGTATTTTAATTTGTTGTAGGCAGAACATTGAGTAAAGCTCTTCATGAACCATTTTAATTACAATTACAAATGTACTCTCAGACAATTCCCAGGCAGAAAGCTAAAATGTCATTTAAAAAGGCATAAATAGGCTTGTTTATCAATTAATAGCATTTTCTGGATATTTATAATACAAGATACATTCATAACGTTGGCAAACAGGATTCAACAAGCACTTTTCATAGGGCATTTTTATGTACTGCAGTTAATTAAAGTAGTCCTGTTACAGAGATAAATATATTACTGGAAGCAGAATTGTATTAGTCTGCACTAAGATCCTACAGAGTAAGCTTTTCCTTTTAACTTTTCTACAGGAAGATCTTTGAGAGTGTTCAAAGTCGCATAAAACTACAAAACCATAAAATTTAGCAATAGACCAGAAGAAGCATTTTGTTCACTTTTTACTGCACCAATGCAAAATACTACTGAAGATTGAATATGGGATAGTGATGCTACATGAGTAGAAATGCATGTCCAAGACCTTTTATTCCACTATAATCAGATAATATATAAGCTTACAAGTGATATTGTTCATGAGCATGATATTTCAGATCTAATGAAGAAAAGCAATACTAATAAATAGAATTCAATAATAGTAATAATATTATGTTAAAGTGTAACTGTCATCCCTTTTTTATTTTTTGCAATGTGTAGTTGCAGTGATACTGACCATTTTTGTATTATACTTTAATTACCAAAATTGTACATTTCTATTAGAAAAATAGCTTTAAAAATTGCCCATTTTGAACCTTAGCAACGCTCCCCTGTCTTCTGTTTACATAACATTGGAGATTTGCTCAACACTGACTATTATGTAAACAGAAGACAGAGGAGGCTCAAAATGGGCAATTTTATTTCTTTTTCTAATATAAATGTACAATTTCAGTAATTAAAGTATATTACAAAAATGGTTAGTATCACTGCCCCCAGGGGCGTAGCTATAGGGGAAGCAGGGGAAGCGGCTGCTTTGGGGCCCAGACCCCCAAGGGGCCCCCTCAGGAGGAAGAATAAAAGATTTTATTGTCAGGGACACCTCAACTGTCATGCCTTGTCTGAGAACTCAATCTTGACCAACCACAGGAGTGGGGGTTGCGAAGAAGTTGCTGGGAGGGGGGGCCCCATTCAAAAATTTGCTGTGGGGCTCAGTCAGTTGTAGTTACGCCACTGACTGCCCCTATACATTACACAAATAAAAAGAGAATGACAGTTGCACTTTAATTGTCCAAAACATAAATACAATGTATTATATAATTCATAATTGTGGGAAACTGCAAATGGCATTTATGACTACACATCATTCAACTGACACTGTGGATTGGGTAGTCACAAACTGGAAGTAGTAGTTCTCATGCAAATCAAATGCACCAAAGGTCATCGCTGACATCACTTGTATGCAGATGTCACGTTGAACCACAGAAATAATACAGCTCCAATAATGTTATTTAAAATTCATATGCGCAGCAGGGGTCACCTAAAAAGGTATTGCTGAAGAAAGGTGAGACTTTACAATTAAGTTCCACTGGTACGTGATAATTGCATGGCAGATAGAGAGGTTGGATTACTTCCTTTGAAGTATAAATAAAAGCTGCAGAAAATAAATGATTAATAAATAAAAACTTATTGTAAATGAAGCAAAAAAAAAAAATACACAACATTCAGATGTACTGGAAAATGTGAGGTCGGGGGAACATGACCAAGCAGACCAAGGGTGGATAAATGTATCCCATAAATGTATAACTATTTTAGTAAACTTATCTCTTAGATATTGGTCATTTCTACTATACCTGCTCCTGTGCTGAGTTTGGCCCTCACATCTGCAGCTATGCTCATGACATCTGCATCACATTAAGCGGTAATACCACTAGGCACAGCATGAATTATTCAGCAGCTAAGTTGGTCCCCTTGGCTGAGCAGAACTACTCTTCAGTGTGAACTGGGCATAGTAATCAGTATTAAATATCATGTCAATGGAACTGGAAATGTTACTTAAGACAAAGCCTTTAAAAATGTGCATACACCCAAAGTAGCATAAATTTCATGTGTGACCTTTCAATGGTTTTACTTTTTTATTTGCTGATGCAAGGTGTACATACATCTACTCTCACGGTAATCTGTCAATTGAAGGTAGATTTCAAGCACTGGTGAATATTACATGCCGCTGTGAAGTCTGAGCAGAAATACAGCAGAAGAGCTTTAGATTTTGGTTGCTTTTTTATTCAAAGGTTACCATTCAAAATGTTTTTTAAGTACATAATACAATATAAAAACCAAATAGTGAGGCAAATTCTAAACTGGGACCAGTTAGATCTATTATGACTTAAGTGAAATTATTGTAAATGTCTGCTCTAAGAGAGTAAAGCCTTTGCTAATTGATAGGCCTACAATTATATATTATATATTTACATATTTACTATAAGTTATATATTTGTATTATCCTTCTACATCCCATTTATAGTTTTTCCTCTTTTTGGAATAATATGGATATCCATGATGGTATAATTTTAGTTATATATTTGTAAGTTATGGTTAGTTGGTAAGTATGTTTCTGTGGGGGTATAATAGTATATCTTCCATTTTTCTCCTTACAAGTGAAAAAATATCATTGTGCTTGAACACAATTCAGCATAATTTCTACCATGAGATTTTGATGTACCCAATCTACAGATAAGGTTAGCCACAGTCATGGTGACAAAATCATCTGGCATTATAAATTAATCAAAACTCCAACCTTTATACTTTTATTACTTTGATAGGACCCATGGAGAATGCAGATGACAATGAGTCTATAGAATCGAAACTTACACTATATATACTATTCATATCACACATTAGTCTCAGTCTCAGTACAATGTGTAGCTTTCCAGCCTAAAAAAGTCACAATCCCCAACTTTGTGACTTTTTAAACGCCTTTGTGCCTAAATCTCAGCACAAGTGGCATTTTTATGCTTCCCTAGCTGTTTTTTTCAAAAAGAGGCATGGCAAGTGAGGAGAGGGGTCAGATTATGACATCTACAGCAGCTCCAAGCTTAATCCTTCGGCAGCGTAGGGGATATCATTGGCCCCTATGTATGTGGAATTACTATAGTCTTAGTTGAGCTTCACAATGCATTATTTTATTCAGTACTTTTTCCTCGTTCAGGGTGGAGCTAAGTTAGGCCATCCACTAAAGGCAATGTGTCACCAAAAAAATTTTTTATTTCCTGATTTCAGATTTTTTTAATCTTATTTCTTGTACATGATTATAGGTGCTGCCATCTTGCCTGAACTGTTCTTTACAGAATTTGGAGAGCATTTAGGAAATTGCTTTATAGCAGCCACATGGGCCACATCGACACAATGGACAGGAGGGGACCTCATTGACTTCTATGCTCTGTGACTTGTGCAAAGATTAGGAAGGAGCTGTTAAGCCTTGACAATTACCTATTGTGAATTATGTGTTCTCTATATAGAGAGGTAAGTTCTGTCATCCTAATTCTGCTTGTAGTGATTAGCAGATAACTGCGGTAAAGAAATATTTACAGACCAAGAAGTGACACCTATTATTATTCTTAGTTGGCAGTGTGAAAACTACAGGATTATATTTTTTTGTTTAACTACAGATACTGACACGGAAAAAACTAAGAAAAATATTAAAAATATGCTTAACATAAAAACATTATATAAATTGTAAGTCATTTACTGATGACACATTCCCTTTAGGTCCTAATTTCAAAGAACACCAGTACAGCTGTCTACAGATGTGAATCTCGATTGGTCGATATCTCTAGTCATGCTTCGAGGCTCTTTTATGGATCAGACACTGACTTACAGGTTTGCTACATAGCCATTAGGAACCCCAATAAAGAAGTAGATTCTTTCTCCAGCATCATGCCATGATTAGGAATAAACCACGCTATGTCTGAAACGCGTAGGGAACTTGTTCAAGAAGTTTTTAATTTGTTTACACTAAATATTGAGTTTAAACAGAACCTGTCACCACATGATGCAATGCAGTCTGGAAGCAATATGTTATAGAACAGAAGAAGCAGAGCAGATTGATATATATTTTGTGGGAAAAGATTCAGTAAAACTTGTTTATACATTTATATCTTTGTTTTTTCCACTTCCTGTGAACAGTTATCGGTACAGGGAGGAGTCTACTCAGCTTCTCCTACTCTACAGCTTTCAGACTGCATTGCATTTTGTGGTAACAGGTCCTAGTTTATTGGAATGCCACTGATACACCTGTCTCTAATTCAGGACTCCTCCCTGCACCTGTTGTTAGGATATCCACAATTACAAGATTAATAATGAGTGAACCTTATGTTTTCTGTTCTTTTTTTTTTTTTGTACTTACTCCTAGTCAGGAGAGTCAGAGAGTCAGTTTTTCCAACTAGAGGACAGTTAATTTGTATACTTTCCAAAAAAAGCTTATAGGTTACCTTAGTTCTAATGAAATTGGAAGGATTGTTAAGGATTGAGGTGAAGGATAACAATCTCTGTACAGAGATGCAAACTATGTTGTTACTATAGAAGCAATGAGAAATAAATAATGACTACAGTTACTGTCAACTGAACATGTCAGGGAGAAAAAAGTAACAAACATATATTTCGGGCTCAGAAAAATGTCATTTCTCTAGGGCATGCAACCATTAGCACATCCAGTAAAGCTTCGTATTCTCTTAAGAATAGGAATTTCAGACAGCATTAGTGCACTAAAAAAGACTTCGGATCCTGCACAGATTTGTTTTCTAAACCGTTGAAAAGAAATAATTGTAGAACTTCCAACAGTAACAAAGAAACTTTCAATTTGCCAAATACTGCAAGATTAGTAGTGAAAGAAGTGGCATCAGCCTCATTCCAAAGTGATAATGAAGTGTAAGCTGTGTAAGACTGGCTGGACACATTATATAGCTGTTGGCTATCCTCAGCCAAGCATATGTGTGTAATGAACGGGGAGAGGGGATAAAGCCTCTGCCAGACACTTATGGAAGTGTCTTATCTCCCCAAGAACAAAAGAATTGGGTAGTTGAAATCCAGATGTCCTATTCTTATCTTGCCAAGATCTGCTGCCAGGGGAGAGTTGGGAGGTCCCCATACACATTAGATGGTTGAACAGCCCTTCCAAAATCATTGGGCTCAGGTGACATTTATTGAAATGTGTATGGCCAGCATGAAGGCTTATACACACAAATGGATTTTCTTTCCGTGTCCGTGCCGTTTTTTTTTCTGAGGACTGTATGCGGAACCATTCATTTCAATGGGTCCGGAAAAAAAAATAAAAATGTTACTCCATGTGCATTCTGTTTCCATATGTCCACATGTCCGTTCTAAAAAAAAAATAGAACATGTCCTATTACTGTCTACATAACAGACAAGGATAGGACTGTTCTATTAGACGTCACCCATATTTTTTAAGGATCCGTGTTTTGCGGACCGCAAAATACATATAGTTGCATGCAAGAACCCTAAGGCTCACGTACTTTTAAAAATGAAATTATCAGAATTTTGCTCAGCCAGTAAAACTATCCTATGTCCAGGGTTGGACTGGTCCACCGAGAACCAGAGAATCTTCCGGAGGGTCCAAGCTCTGACAATAATGGACACCTAGGAAAACATGGCCCTTAAGGTCCTATACACACAGAGTGGGCCCTCAGAATCATTTCCTCTGGTGGGCCCAAGGAACTTCAGTCCAACACTGCCTATGTCTACTAGCATCTGACAATCCTTGTAGAACATTCACTTTTCACAAACTTTAAAGAAATGAAATAAAAGAAAATATCTAAAACATCTTATTAGAAAAAAAAATCATTTTTGTCAAATAATGAGCCTCTTGTTTACCTTCCCTCTGCATCCTGTGCTGATTATTCTCAATCCATTGCTAAAATCTGTCTTGAGTTCAATGGCTCAGTGCTTAGCACTGTTGCCTTGCAGCACTGGGGTCCTTGTATCTGACCAAGGGCAACAACTGCATGGAATTGTTGTCCCCATGTTTGTGTGGGTTCCCCCTGGGTGTTCTGGTTGCCACACTCCATAGACTGGGGACCAGAGGCGTAGCTAGAGGTTCAGCACAGGGGGGGTTAAACATACTTGAGTGGGCCCCCCACTTAGTGGCTTCCCAAACGCACGTTTCCAACTTCACAGGCACATACTACTAGTTGTGGTTATAATATTGTATTAGAAAGATGACTGTATAAACTGCTAGATCATGTATGCTGTTAAGTACAGTACAATAGACTTTCTACATACCCTAGTCTAAATACTCTACCACATAATGCAGTAAAATATAGGAGTAATAGAAGTAAAAAACAAGGGGACTCCTATGTTAAAGGAAACCTGTCCCCAGTTTTTACATCACTAAACTAACAGTCCCCTGCCCCCATCAGACCTCAGATCAGCATATCATGCCCTCATCAGACCCCAGATCAGCAGAATGTGCCCCCATCAGACCCCAGATCATCAGAATGTGCCCCCATCAGACCTCAGATCATCAGAATGTGCCCCCATCAGACCCCAGATCATCAGAATGTGCCCCCATCAGACCTCAGATCATCAGAATGTGCCCCCATCAGACCTCAGATCATCAGAATGTGCCCCCATCAGACCCCAGATCATCAGAATGTGCCCCCATCAGACCTCAGATCATCAGAATGTGCCCCATCAGACCTCAGAACAGCTTAATATGCCCCCATCAGACCTCAGATCAGCTTAATGTGCTCCTATCAGACCTCAGATCAGCAGAATGTGCCCACATCAGACCTCAGATCAGCAGAATGTGCCCCATCAGACCTCAGATCAACAGAATGTGCCCCCATCAGACCTCATATCAGCTTAATGTGCCCCCATCAGACCTCAGATCAGCTTACTGTGCCCCCATCAGACCTTAGATCAGCAGAATGTGCCCCCATCAGACCTCAGATGAGCAGAATGTGCCCCCATCAGACCTCAGATCAGCGTATTGTGCCCCCATCAATACGCAGATCTGAGGTCTGATGGGGGCACAATACGCTGAACTGAGGTCTGATGGAGGCACAATACGCTGATCTGAGGTCTGATGGGGGCACAGTAGGGTGATGTGAGGACTAATGGGGGCACAATACGCTGATCTGAGGTCTGATGGGGCACAATACGCTGATCTGAGGTCTGATGGGGCACAGTAGGCTGATGTGAGGTCTGATGGGGCACAATACGCTGATCTGGGGTCTTATGGGGCACAATACGCTGATCTGAGGTCTGATGGGGGCACAGTAGTCTGATCTGAGGTCTGATGAGGGCACAGTGGGCTGATCTGAGGTCTGATGGGGTGCAATACGCTGATATGAGGTCTGATGGGGCACAGTAGGCTGATGTGAGGTCTGATGGGGGCACAATACGCTGATCTGAGGTCTGATGGGGGCACAGTACGCTGATCTGAGGTCTGATGGGGCACAATATGCTGATCTGAGGTCTGATGGAGGCACAATACGTTGATCTGAGGTCTGATGGGGCAGGGGACTGTTAGTTTAGTGATGTAAAAACTGGGGACAGGTTTCCTTTAACATAGGAGTCCCCTTGTTTTTTACTCCTATTACTCCTATATTTTGCTGCATTATATGGTAGAGTATTTAGACTAGGGTATGTAGAAAGTCTATTGTACTGTACTTAACAGCATAGATGATCTAGCAGTTTATACAGTCATCTTTCTAATACAATATTATAACCACAACTAGTAGTATGTGCCTGTGAAGTTGGAAACGTGCGTTTGGGAAGCCACTAAGTGGGGGGCCCACTCAAGTATGTTTCGCCCCCCTGTGCTGAACCTCTAGCTACGCCTCTGGCTCACTTGTATTAGCCTGATTGTACTAAGGCCATCCCTGCTGGGCCCCCCAGAGGCACTGGGCCCGGAGCCGTCGCCCCCCCTGCCCCTCGGTAGCTACGCCTCTGCTGGGGACAGTGAGTGATGGTAATGTCTATAACTAGTGCTGCAGAATATAAAATAGTAATAATAAGTAATATAAGTTTGTAATAAGCATGCTCTGTTTTGACATGGTCGGATAGAGCAATGCAGAAACTAGATAAGAGCAGTCAATAGCATTACTGAACCTTTGTCAGTAATTGGTTCACACAAGGTAGACCAGAGGCACAGTGTCTTACAGTTCAACAGCAATGGTTGTTCGGTACGCTTCATGAAAATTTACGCCTTATCTTACAAGGAATCTGTCACCATGAAAATGCTGTGCAATCAGCATGCAGCATGTTATAGAGCAGGAGGAGATGAGCAGATCATTATCGTTTTTGTGGAACAGGTGCGGACCCATTCAAAAGATGAGAACAGCACACACAGTACATAGTTCTGTTCTGCAGCAAAAAAGAGCATGTCCTACGCGCATGGGATTTCGGCTGAGATCTTCAATCAAGATGATGGCAGCTGGCCCATCGCAAGCAAATGGAGGAGATAAGTATGATTTATTTATATATTTTTTTTATCTCAGGTTAAAGTAAATCGCTACCATGAAGCACGAGGCAATTCGACTTTGTTGGATTCAGTTCAGTCAACTCTACATATAACTAGAGATGAGCGAAGCGATTCGGCGATTCGTTGACTCGTATCGAATCTTGGAAATTTTCAGCTGTGAAGCGAATCCGAATTTCCTTGGATTCGCTTCGTATTATTCGTAAACGTACGCACAATTTTACACTCTAACTATACGTACGATACGTATGAAACGTACGTATTATGCGTGAGGCAGAACAATGACGATACGCCCATGCAAGAGCGGGAAAGTGAAGATACGCCCCCCTCCGAACTGGAAAAAAACAGCCCACTGGGATCTAACGATTTTGCACGTATGGGGAGTGAAGACTCCTCCCTCAGCACTCCACCCTCCTCTAAGGTCTGGCTTCCTGCAGGATGATGAAGATGGAAGGGAATATTTTGTGGGCCACAGGTCGGTGAAACGGCCATACCTGCCACAACATCGGCATAGCCTGTACGTGGGAAATCAGGTGGAGTACACCCCATGCCGTCCCTGAAAGGCCCATTTGCGACCAGGGTTACCCTTCTGTCAAAGCCTCTGGTGCCTAAAACTGTACCAGAAGTGTGGCCAGATGAACCACCAGGTCCAGGACGCTTGCACTACCTGCAGGAGTTCCCAGATGGCGTCCTCCGGTTCAGGGAAAAGCCACAGCCTCAGCTGGAGCCTCTGATTCCTGGACTGCCAGCACCACCACCACCACCACCACAGTCCTTTCAGCTGCGTCAGCTCACTACATCATCATTCACCTTCCAATCAATGATCATCCACCAGTACCAGCTTCCATGGAAGGTGAAGCCAGCAGCAGCCAGGGAAGCTGGGCCTTATTCCCTGGATGCAACCTTTCCGGAACCGCTGCAGCCGGAAGTCCTTACCCCTGATATCCGGGCAGGAGGATCCGGAAAAGCGCAAGTGGCTGCAGCGCTCACCAGCGTGACCACCACCCAGACCCGGACAAATCTAACTGAAGGAAGAAGAGGCTGGAGTTCCACCACTGCAGCGAGCGTGGTCTTCAAGAGGCAGGAGCGTCCTCTGATGAGCTTCAGCAGCAGCTCAAGCGAGGAGGACTTCAGGTCCCTCATCTGAGGAACCTACTACTAGCTGCTGTCAAGGACTGCAGGAGGACCTATGGGAGCCACACCATGGACTGCACCTGATGGGTGAGAGCTAGTTGCCACTTTTATGTTTGTGTGGACATGGCTGTCAGGACTCCCCCCCATTCTGCAGAAAATTCCCTGTTGCACTGAAGTGCGCCTATTCTCCTTTTCCCCCCTTCTCAGGTTATTTGGGAGCAGCTTTTGCAAAAAGGGTTCTCTATTTGCTGCTATTCTCTATTTTCCATGTGGATTATACATTATTACCTGTTTGGATTAAAATTTTACCTCACGTGGATTACAATTGAATTTTGGAATATGTGTTCCAGACAGACTGTTTTATCATTGCCAAGCCAACTAGGATCCATAAGGAGAGAGACTCAAACGAATATCTGAGCCTTTTATGCTTGCAAATGTTAAATTGATTGCACTAAAATGTTTGCATACTTATGTCTTTGCTGTATTTTAGCTACACTGTTTTTAACGGTACAGCACTTTAGCCCATTGTGTGTATTCTTTTTCTGGTACTGCAATGTGTCTTATTAATGCACTTATTGTACGGTGTTTTTAGTAAATTATTAACTTATTGAAAGCTAGCAGCAGTGAGCACCTTATTTTTCTAGTTCATATAGTCTGCCTCTAAAGACTGTAGGCCGTGGCCTAGCCTCGTGCGTATGACACATTCGTGCATCACTGGTACACTAAGTATTCATACGCACTTTTGTACGCTAATGCTTACGTATTACGTACTTTTAACTATGCTGACTGTAAGTACATAATTTACGCAGGAATGTTTGCAAAACAAAGATTGTTTTTTTTTTTATGTAGATTCGACGAATATGTTCGGTTAAATACGAATCTTGTCAGAAATTCGGCAAATAAAATTTTGAATGATTCGCTCATCTCTACATATAACCAATAGCATTTGCCAAGTCTGAACACCAAACAAGGTTAATATTACCAATGCAGTGTACTATAGAACCAGAGTTCGACAAAACACTTCATTTAATAGCTTAAGAAAAAAAAATGTCTCAAAATCTCACCAAAAAGCACCCTTATATCACCCCAGGCTTTAATGGGTATAAAGATGATAATGGAACCATCTGAAACACAATCCAGAAATGGACATCATTAGCAGAGGTTTGTGTCTGTGAGCCACTCGTTGGGTTAAATCATAATAGCTATCATAAGTTACTGCAGAAAAGGATTTGTCTTTACAATAACTTCTGAAATAACTTCTAAAGAATAAATCTGTGACCAATGTTTTCTATATCCGTGAAGATTTAACATGTGTCTTCTACCTATTGTAAAGACTAGTGAAGTGAAACAATTATAATCAGAAATCATTGTACAAAATCAAGGGCCAAAGAATTAATTTAATCATTAACAGCTTACTTTTCTCTGCCTTACTAAAATGAAATTACCGTATTTTTCGCTTTATAAGACGCACATTTTTTCCTCCCAAAGTCGGGGGAAAGTGGCTGTGCGTCTTATAAACGGAATAGAGCAGTATTACATGGCCGCACTGTGCTGCCTGCGATGTGCCAGATGTAAAGTGGGGCCCAGCGCAGTCACTGAAGCTCATTAAGCCGGGCCCTCTTCACAGCAGCCATCGCTTCTAAAGTGTAAGAATCTCCTCTAGCAGGGCTGCTTTGCTAAACTACAATAGATTTAATCACTTTTCAGTACTCACTATGAATGAATGCAGGCAGCAAGCAGGCCGGCAGCGCAGGTCCCTCACTCAGTCACACTCCGGCTCTGGACCCGCCCACTTCATTAATTCAGTGGGCGGGGCCATAGCGTTACTGAGTGAGGGACCTGAGCTGCCGGCCTGCCTGCTGCCTGCATGCATAGTGAGTACTGAAAAGTGATTAAAGCTATGGTAGTTTAGCAAAGCAGCCCTGTTAGGGGAGATTCATACACTTTAGAAGCAATGGCTCTAATAACTGGGGCCCAATGTAATGGGGTCAGATCCCCCCATAACAGTCATCCACAAATCCCCAATAAGTGTCCTCTACAGATCCCCCATAACAGTGTCCTCTACAGATCCCCCATAACAGTGTCCTCCACAGATCCCCCATAACAGTGTGTCCTCCACAGATCCCCCATAACAGTGTGTCCTCCACAGATCCCCCATAACAGTGTGTCCTCCACAGATCCCCCATAACAGTGTCCTCCACAGATCCCCCATAACAGTGTGTCCTCCACAGATCCCCCATAACAGTGTCCTCCACAGATCCCCCATAACAGTGTCCTCCACAGATCCCCCATAACAGTGTCCTCCACAGATCCTCCCCATAACAGTGTCCTCCACAGATCCCCCATAACAGTGTCCTCCACAGATCCCCCATAACAGTGACATCACAGATCCCCCATTAGTTCAAACCCACCAAAAGCACACCATTTGGTTCAAAATATTTTATTTTCTTAATTTCCTTCACAAAAACCTAGGTGCGTCTTATCATCAGGTGCGTCTTATAAAGCGAAAAATACGGTATAAACTCAGCCAATAAGGATTGTATCCTCAGAAAACCTCTGTTATGTCTGGAGTTTTAAAGGGATTGCCCAATATAATTAAAAAACTCAGAGTTCACCCAAATTGGCTAAAATAAAAAAAATGTTCTTTGTCCAGCACCAATCTCTGCACTGGCAGTCCTCCTGCCATTGCTTGTTTACAAACTGCAGCAGTGACATATGACCGCTGCTGCCGCTGGCCTCAGCGGTCTACATGATGATTAGAGATGAGCGAATCATCCAAAATTCGCTTTGCCGAATATTTGCCGAATTTCTGACAAGATTCATACTTAAACGAATTTATTTGGTCAAATCTACGTTCAAAAAAACAATCGTTGTTTTGCGAACATTCCTGCAAAAAAAAACGAACGTATATTCAGCGTAGTTAAAAGTACGCAATACGTAAGGATTAGCATACAAAAGTGCGTACGAATCCTTAGCATACAATTAACGCGCGAATGCGTCATACGCACAAGGCTAGGCCGCGGCCTACAATCTTTAGAGGCAGTCCATATGAGGTAGAAAAATAAGGTGCTAACTACTAGCTATCCAGCTAAGTGCATAATTTACTAAAAACACTGGACAATAAGTGCATAATAGGACACATACATTGCAGTACCTGAAAAAGAATACACAATGGGCTAAAGTGCTGAACCAGTAAAAACAGTGTAGCTAAAATACAGCAAAGACATAAGTATGCAAACATTTTAGTGCAATCAATTTCACATTTGCAAGCATAAATGGCTCAGATGTACGTTAGAGTCTCTCCTCGTGGCTCCTTAGCATGATAAAACACTGTCTGGAACACAAAGTCCAACATTCAATTGTAATCCACGTGAGGTAATATTGTAATCCAATCAGGTAACGTGTAATCCACATGGATAATAGAAAATATAAGCAAATAGAGAACCCTTTTTGCTCCCAAATAACCTGAGAGGGGGGGGGAATAGGCGCGCTTAGGCGCAACTGGGACTTTTCTGCAGAATGGGGGGGAGTCCTGACTGACAGCCATGTCCACTCCAGCTGGGTGAGAGTCAAATGGGGGCAATACATACATATTAGAAAATAGCAGCACATAGAGAACCCTTTTTGCAAAAGGGGCTCCCAAATAACTTGAGAAGGGGGGGGGGAGAAAAATAGGCGCGCTTAGACGCAACTGGGACTTTTCTGCAGAATGGGGGGGGAGTCCTGATAACATGCCCATCTGGGTGAGAGTCAAACAGGGGCAATACAAACAACCAAACATAAAAAGTGCCAACTAGCTCTCACCCGTCAGGTGCAGGCCATGGTGTGGCTCCCATAGGTACTCCTGAGGTGTCCATTACATCACCCAGCCAGTAGAATGGTTCCTCAGATGAGGGACCTGAAGTCCTCCTCGCTGGAACTGCTGCTAAACATCATCAGAGGATGCTCCTGCCTCTTGAAGGCCACGCTCGCTGCCGTAGTAGAACTCCAGTGCCCTCTTCTTCCAGAATTCAGACTTGACCAGGTCCAGGTGGTGGTCACGCTGGCGAGCGCTGGGACAGCAGGGATAAGGACTTCTGGCTGCAGCGGTTATGGCAAGGTTGCATCCAGGGAAGTACAGTGGGGAAAAAAGTATTTAGTCAGCCACCAATTGTGCAAGTTTTCCCACTTAAAAAGATGAGAGAGGCCTGTAATTGACATCAAAGGTAGACCTCAACTATGAGAGACAAAATGAGAAAACAAATCCAGAAAAATCACATTGTCTGATTTTTAAAGAATTTATTTGCAAATTATGGTGGAATTTGGTCAATAACAAAAGTTCATCTCAATACTTTGTTATGTATCCTTTGTTGGCAATGACAGAGATCAAACATTTTCTGTAAGTCTTCACAAGGTTGGCACACACTGTTGCTGGTATGTTGCCCATTCCTCCATGCAGATCTCCTCTAGAGCAGTGATGTTTTGGGGCTGTCGCTGGGCAACACAGACTTTCAACTCCCTCCAAAGGTTTTCTATGGCGTTGAGATCTGGAGACTGGCTAGGCCACTCCAGGACCTTGAAATGCTTCTTACAAAGCCACTCCTTCGTTGCCCTGGTGGTGTGCTTGGGATCATTGTCATGCTGAAAGACCCAGCCACGTTTCATCTTCAATGCCCTTGCTGATGGAAGGAGGTTTGCACTCAAAATCTCACGATACATGGCCCCATTCATTATTTCTTGTACACGGATCAGTCGTCCTGGTCCCTTTGCAGCGAAACAGCCCCAAAGCATGATGTTGCCACCCCCACGCTTCACAATAGGTATGGTGTTCTTTGGATGTAACTCAGTATTCACTCTCCTCCAAACACGACGAGTTGTGCTTCTACCAAACAGTTCTACTTTTGTTTCATCTGACCATATGACATTCTCCCAATACTCTTCTGGAACATCCAAATGCTCTCTAGCAAACTTCAGACAGGCCCGGATATGTACTGGCTTAAGCAGGGGGACACGTCTGGCACTGCAGGAGTCCCTGGCGGTGTAGTGTGTTACTGACGGTAGCCTTTGTTAGGTTGGTCCCAGCTTTCTGCAGGTCATTCACTAGGTCCCCCCATGTGGTTCTGGGATTTTTTCTCACAGTTCTTGTGATCATTTTGACCCCACGGGGTGAGATCTTGCATGGAGCCCCTGATCGAGGGAGATTATCAGTGGTCTTGTATGTCTTCCATTTCCAATTATTGCTCCCACAGTTGATTTCTTCACACCAAGCTGCTTGCCTGTTGCAGATTCAGTCTTCTCAGCCTGGTGCAGGTCTACAATTTTGTTTCTGGTGTCCTTCGACAGCTCTTTGGTCTTCACTAGAGATGAGCGAACGTGCTCGTAACGAGCACTGTACCGCTCGGCTCCCCTGCACTCGCATGGGAGCAGGCAGCCGCTTCCGTCGGGTGAGGAGGACAGAAGCGGCTGCCTGCGCACCATGCGAGCGCAGGGGAGCCGAGCGGTACAGTGCTCATTATGAGCACGTTCGCTCATCTCTAGTCTTCACCATAGTGGAGTTTGGAGTGTGACTGTTTGAGGTTGTGGACAGGTGTCTTTTATACTGATAACAAGTTCAAACAGGTGCCATTACTACAGGTAATGAGTGGAGGACAGAGGAGCCTCTTAAAGAAGAAGTTACAGGTTTGTGAGAGCCAGAAATCTTGCTTGTTTGTAGGTGACCAAATACTTATTTTCCCCCATAATTTGCGTATAAATTATTTAAAAATCAGACAATGTGATTTTCTGGATTTGTTTTCTCATTGTGTCTCTCATAGTTGAGGTCTACCTTTGATGTCAATTACAGGCCTCTCTCATCTTTTTAAGTGGGAGAACTTGCACAATTGGTGGCTGACTAAATACTTTTTTCCCCACTGTAGCTCCACTTTCCCCAGCTGCTGCTGGCTTCATCTTCCACAGCAGCTGGTATTGGTGGATGACCGTTGATTGGAACGTAAACGATGTTGTTGTCAGCTGACCCAGCTGAAAGGACTGTGATGGTGGTGGTGCTGGCAGTCCAGGAATCAGAGTCTCCAGCTGTGGCTGTGGCTTTTCCCTGAACCGGAGGACACCATCTGGGGACTCCTGAAGGCAGCGCAAGCGTCCTGGACCTGGTTGTTCATCTGGCCACACTTCAGGTTCTGTTGTAGGTACCAGCGGCTTTGAAAGGAGGGTAACCCCGGTCACAAAGGAGCCTTTCAGGGACGCCATGGGGGTGTACTCCACCTGATCCCCCACGTACAGGCTGTGCCACGGTTGTGGCTCGTACGGCCGTTTCACCGACCTGCGGCCCACAAAATACTCCTTTCCGTCCTCATCGTCTGCCAGGAAGCCAGACCCCCTCTCAACGGAAAACCACAGGACCGTTCCCTTTCGGCATACCAATGCAGGATCTCCCAGCCTAGGGTGGTCCAGTACCTGGATGACCCAGTCCTCCACAGAGTTTTTATAGTCCCAAAAAGTCTGCGCATGGGCCGTCACCGATGTTGGCACAATCGGGTTCTGCCTTATGGAAGGTGTTGTCGTGGATCTCCTCCTGTGAGGCGAAGTGGACGCTCCAGCCACCTCTGCCGCACGAGCCACAGCAGACGCTCCAGCCGCACCAGCCACAGCAGATGCACCAGCCGCCTGATGACGAAGAACCACCTCACGATGCGTAGCTAACTCCACAGGCGGTAAGGAGAATAAGGGTACTGTCGGTGGTTTACTCGCCTTCAGTCCAGAGCGTGACACCCTGATGTCTGGAGCGGGCGGTGGTTCAAGGAACTCATCCCCAAAGGCCATCTGGTTCCAGTTGGGACGCAGCTCTTTAGCCATGCTTGCCATTTGCTCAGTGTTCAGCGCTGGTCTAAACTGGTTCAGAGCAGGGTGGAGTACTGAGGGAGGAGTCTTCACTCCCTATATGTGCAAATAGTTAGATCCCGGTGGGCCGGGCTGGTTTCTTCCAGTTCTGAGGGGGGTGTATCTTCACTTTCCCGCTCTTGCCGGGGCCTATCGTCATTTTCCCACCTCACGCAAAATGTGTACGTTTCGTATGTTTCATACGTATCAAACGTATCGTTAGCGTGCAAAATTTGGCGAAGATTTACGAATAATACGAAGCGAATCCTAAAAAATCCGGATTCGCTTTGGTGGAAAAAATTTCCAAGATTCAATACGAATCTACGAAGCGGCAAATAGATTCGCTCATCTCTAATGATGATGATGATTAAGTGTTTGAAATGCACACATCATCATACATTTCATTTGAGGAAAAATATCCCTATTTTTGTTATTTCTTAAAAAAGTTAAAGCACACGGAACACCTTAGGGCTCATATACATCACCGCATTTTGCATCCAATAAGAATTTTTTGCAGATTGCACAAGGACCCATTCATTTTTATGGGTTCACAAATAAAATGGACAGCACATGGGAAGCCGTATGTGCCTTACGGAAATAATAGAACATGTCCTATTCTTGTCCATATTGTGTACAAGAATAGTCATTCCTGTGATGTCAGATTACACATGGGAGGTATCTGTATTTTGCGGACCACAATATGGCCACTGTTGTGTATGTGAGCCCTAACAATGATGTCATATGCTACATAATTACACACATAGTTCAATTTAGCCAATGTTGGACCACATTTTCCTGAACAAACGCATATATTTTTATACAAAACTAGTCTGTAGTACAAGCAGTACCTCAAGGTAAAAGGAGAAAAAAATGCTGACTAGAGAAGAGCAAATTTCTTGAAATCCATTTCGAGTCTGATACTAATGAACTGTATAAATCTAAATGTAGTCAGCTGCCCTCAGTGGTGGTCATAGGAACATGCTATGAGCCATCAAACACCTTAGACTCTTCGTGATGGCTAACCTCCAGCACTCCAGATGTGGTGAAACAAGACTCCCAGGATGCTCCATTCATTTCTACTGAGTTCTGAGAACAGCCAAGCAAGGGGGCATCTTGTAAGTTGTAGTTTTACCACAGCTGGAGTGCCAGAGGTTAGCCATCACAGCCTTAAAGCATGCCCTGACTTCCAGTAGGTACCGTATATCACTGCCCTTTCCATCAGGTACAAAATCCCAGTTGTTTGAAAGATGATTAGGATCTCGTAAGTAGATGGTGGTCACTGGTGGAAGGGTGGTCTTATCAGAGACTTAATATAGGATCCAGAAAAGGGATCCTGTCTCAGAATTGTGTCCCTTTGAAGAGTTCTCACTGTATATTATAGACTACAGTGCAGTATATCACAAACTTGGCACGCTGTAGATATCTATATATAAGAACTCGTATCAAATTTCCCTCATACTGAAAAGATATACGTTGGCTTCAAGTCATAGTATAAAGTATTCTAGAGTGCACCTCAGGTTAGCTTATTTGTACTCTGTAACTGATATTAATACATCAAAAAGAGAAAATACATTTATAAAAATCAGCATGAGGTCTATTATACCATAAAATGATTAATAAATAAACTACAATAAAAATGCCTTGAAAAATCTTAACTCACATATTATGTTGAATTACAGATAATAAATAATACAGAGTCCGCGGTCAGGTAGTCAACCAGACATAAAAGGTTAAAGAACATGAGACAAAATTTTCAGAGATGTATTCTTACAAACAAGAATGGTCTTTAGAAATAAGAAGCAGCTAGCTGCAATGTCAGGATCTGTATTATTCACTGTAACTTAATGAGATTTTTATGCAGCTCTTAAAGTGCCGATTCACCTTTGATGGCCCTACTGTACTTCAAGAACTGGTATAATGTAAATTCCATAATGCATAAAGGGATGGATATATCATGGGTAGTTCACCCATGTTTGGCTAAAAATGTGGCACACATTGGGAGGGATTTATCAAGGGTTTTACACCAATAATGTGGCATAAAAAAGTTGCACATTTGCCTGCCAATCTGTGACTTTTAGAGGATGTTGAAATGTGTTGAACATGGTGGTGGTGCTTAGCAGGAAGGGGATAGGCTTAGCACGGCTTGACAGATTTACTATAACATATCAGAAACTGGCGTAAGTTATAGCTCAAGTCTGCACCTCTTCCTGGCTGGCATATACTTGAGTTTCTTGTGTAACACTCCAGAGTGGTGTTACCGCTCTGACTCCCTGCTACTGTCTTCTATGGGTTAATATAATGTCATCTTTGCATTTTATTCCAGGACCTGCAAAAATGTGTATTTCTCAAAATGTATGCAACCGTTTATAGTATATAATGTACCTGGTTTACCAGCAGGTGGCAGCAAGCAAGGCAGAGCTGTAGTTTCTCAGAATGGACCTTTTCATGCCATTCTGACCCCTTTCTGGAGAGAAGTGGGCTAGCCCCATTTCCTGCAGGAAAGGTGGGGATCTAGTTAGAAGCAGTTCAGGTCTACCCCCTGCAAGGGAAAGGTGTGCAGGGGGTAGCTCCAAATGTTATTTTTCTCCTGGACCTTTGGGGCCCACTATGGTATCAGATCTTCAGCCAACCAGAGTATTCTCTGGTATTCTGATGGGCCAGTCCGACACTGCCTAACCAATAGGTGATTTAAAAAAGTGGCAAGTAATCTTCTACACTGCCATCTAATATTTATGGGGGTGTCCCAACTTTCCCCCCCAAAGAAGTCAAGGGAAAGATTGAGCTATTGCGTTTTAACATGACCAGTCCTTTTTTTCTTAGGTTAGATGTGTCTGGCAGCAGCTGACTCACCTTGCACTATTCAGAACTCATACGCACTTGGCTGAAACGAGCATGCATGTGAGTCGGTAGAATGATCTAAAGTGTATATCCAGATTTAGACCCTAATGTTTGAGTTTCATTATCGGTTACAATTGGAGGTTCCACTGTATCTTTAAAAGCCCTCATCCACATTAGTGTATTGTCAGCCGATCCTGACAAACTGACACTCTAATATGTATAGGGAAGATGTCATGGGAGAGAAGAATCCGGCATATTTAATTATTTTCCCTGATCCAAGCACGTACTGTATATGTATGAGGAGAGATCATTCTGCTGACAGCTACTGAATGTGTATTGAAGGTGTATAGGCACCTAAATATGCACTGTATCTACAACATTATTCTGCAGGCTACATTACATGCACTTTACTGGGAAACAGTATATGAAAGAAGGCAGAGAACATTAAGGGGGTTTACGGAACTAGAAAAAAGAGGTCTGCTTTGTTTCCAGAAACAGTACCACTCCTGTCCATCAGTTGTATATAGTACCAGAATTCAGACCCATTCAGTCTTAGATACAGGAGTGGTGCTTTCTTTTTGATGCTGGACAGCTCCTTTAGTGTTATGTTGAATTGTTCTCCAGTATCCTCGCTGATACACAAGCTGTACAAGGGCTTATTTGTTTGCAGGACAAATTACATTTTTCAATGGCATCATATTGAGATACATATAAATAGTTGATCACCTTTTATTAACTTGTTTGTGGAGAATGTAGAAAAACAGCAATTCCGCAGTTATTCATCATTCAGCATAAGTAAAGGGGTTGTCACACTTCAGCAATGGCATTTATCATGTAGAGAAAGTTAATACAAGCCACTTACTAATGTATTATTATCCATATTGCTTCCTTTGATGGCTTGGTTTATTTTTCTATTGCATTATACACTTCTCATATCCAGGGAGTACAGCAACCGCTGCAGCACAGATACAAGGTGGCCATAATGGGATTCCTGCGCGTGCGTGCTCCCACAGTCCTTGCCACCAGACAGGTTGGCCCTTTTTCCTATAATGTGCAAGCACGACCACCACTGCTGGATTTCAGGGTGGTTGTAACCATGGAAACGAGCAGTGTATAATGTGATGGAAAAATGAATCAAGCCAGCAAAGGAGGCAATATGAACAATCACAATACATTAGTAAGTGCCTTGTATTAACTTTATCTTCATGATAAATGTCATTTTCTGAAGTGAGACAACCCCTTTACAGTATTATAGGGGTTGGTGCAATTATAAAGAATTGTTTTTTGTTTTGTTTTTCCATCAGCTTAGCTTTAAGGAAGCTTGCTTTTGTGGGATGAGTCATATTTGGTAATAGAACCAGTATGTGGTACATACATATCAATTATTACTTTTTATGATTTTTTGACTGAGGTGAAAAAATATTCCACCATTTTTTTGTTTTTTACCATTCACTATGCAGTTTAAAGAATGCATTCATTATTTTGATGGCGCCGACACAATATTGTTTTTCGACATTTCTTCAAAATACCATTTTTCATGGGAAAAAATGTTTTTTTACTCTGAATACTTTTTTAAAATAAACTTTAATTATTACTATGCTTTAATTATTCTTGCAATCTGCTGATCACTTATGTAATGCTTTTCTATACTCAGTATACTCAAGCATCATTTTCTGTCAGTAATAAACTTGTTTGGCCTCAGCTGCCAGCGACAAAAGGTTAAGCTGCAGAACTCACTTTTTCAATTCAACTCCATTCCAACAGGGGGGGCTCCAGCAATGATGTGCCTTAATATCTGGTAAGCACTGCATCCAATCACTGCCCCTACAACCACATAGGGTCAGTGATTTTTTTTTGGGTGGGGGGTTTGCTATTCTACAACATTTTCTGCTGTTCTTTTTTTCAAGTAGTTGTAAAACCCCTTTAGACAGTTATCTCCAATCCTGTTCCCAAACCTAAAAAGAAGGGTACGTTGTTCCAGAAGTTTCTGAAACTGTTCCTTTCCTCTGAAAGGGACTTTTGTGCATGCTGCCGAAGCAGAACTCCAGATTTATTTGACATTTAAATGCTCATCATTTGAATAAATCAATAATTCCAGCGAATATAAGAAAATGTGTAATATATCTTACAATGAGAGAGATAGGCAGAGTGACACACAATGCTGCTACTTAAAGAGAATGTGTCACAAAAAAATTTTCTGCCACGTAAAACCAGATAGTAGTATCATTTTTTCTGATCTGTTTTTTTTATTGCAGTTTTTTTTATTTTATTTTCTGAACATCATTATAGGGGCTGTAATCTTGCAATGGTCTGGAGATGACTGATGACTGATTTCTATAGGAGATTTTTCTAGGCATGCAGGGACTTATGCAGAGGTTAAGGGGGAGCAGATAAGCTTTGACAATCACCTATTGTGAATGGTGGTGGATATATATATATATATATATATATATATATATATATATATATATTCTAATCCTGCCTCTAATGATAGTTAGGTAACAGAAGTACAGCAATCTGTACAGACCAACAAGTGGCACCTTTTATCAGGCTTAGTTGCCAGTGTGAAAACTGCAGAATTTGTTTAAAAAAAAATATATATATATATATATATAAACAATTTATTAAAAATAACATCACCAAAAATTATTAAAACATATGTCTAGCATAAAAACATGATTTAAACAATAGGTTATTTCACCCCATTGCTGGATTCAGAACTACACTGGTCAGTACTGGTGTATAATGACTTCATGCTGCTATTGCGTCTGAGGGTGTGCCACAGAAAGAAAGATAAGCAGAAAGATAAGCATCTCCTCTTCTCTATGTGTAGGGTATGGGAGACATTATAACAGCTTGGCTCAAACCACTTGCCCACGGAAAATTGATGATTAGAGATGGAGCCTACAGCGGTGAAAACTGGTGATAAATGCAGAATACAAGGTGTTTGATAAGTTGGGTGACATTCTGTAAATGTACTACACCCTAATATGATATGAAAGAGTTTGCGAGAAACTGTTATTTAATCATGTTTCTTCGCACCGTACCTCTACGACTCTGGACTCACTGATCACTCTATCTGTGGTCTGATTCTGCTGTGATTACAGAAAATGTAGAAACATGTATGTCTTCATTGCAGCCATAATTTCCATATAACCTAGAGAAAAGTTTTGGTGCTTATTACTCAAGACTCATTCTTATTGCTTCTGACTTGAGCAGGCTAGCACAGCAGGAGCAGTATCTCCTAAATCACAAGGACACAGGTTTCCTTATGAAAGATCAATCTCATTATACCAGGACATCTACCAATATACCAACTCTCTTCTGATTGGCTCCATGAATCCTTTTTTTCCAAAAGGGCCATTATCTAGTCAGATGGTTTCTCTAAGCAAATGACTGTTATACATATAGTCTATTCTAACATATTGCTTCCAATCACTCCTACTATGTTAAAGGGAGTCTTTTACCTGTTTTTCACCTATATAACTAACAGCAGTGCAACACAGAAAATTACATACACATCCCAGACATACCTGTGTGCACTTTCTGTATTTATTCCATGTTCATGAAAAGCACTTTTATTCTGCTAGAAAACAGTTCCCAAGTGCCCAAAGCAAACCAGACTGAAGAGAGGAGGGCTGCTTTGAAAGCTGGCATTGCAAGCTTTAAAATGATACCAGAATCACAGCATTATATCCAGTATATCAGAAGATATAGCTGTTAGAAATCCAGTCGGGAGAGAAAGCTGTTTTTAGTTTCACTTTCAGCTGGGCACTTGGGAGCAGTTTTCCTGCAGAATAAAAGTGCTTTTCCCGGACATGTAATACCGACACACAGTGCAGACAAGTATGTCTGGGATGTGTCTGCAATCTTCTGTGGGGCACTGTTGTTAGTTATATAGGTGAAAAACAGGTGAAAGACTCCCTTTAATGTTATCAAAACATTTAAAAGATATTCTTATTGAAAGACATGCCTAAAATAAACCTTACGATAACAACTTTTAAAATAGTTATTGTATCACCGCTGCCATGCCTGCTGTCTGAAGCCCATGCTTGCTTCCTAAAGGGTACTCATGTAAAACCTGAAACGTTAACTAGTGTAAGCTTTGAATACTGGCGAATTTTCAATAAAATTTCTGTTAATTGCAGTGAAGTAATGAGTGCTGTCATAGCTTCTTCAACATATTGTATGTAGAAATATTCAGACGGTACTCTGTAAGAAGCTGGTGGTGCTCGTATCCTGGCTTGCAGCCCCATATATCCAAGTAGAAGAAGTGGATCAGCACTTGCCTTTTGATGCTAATAAGTCTTCCTTTTGTTGCCATAAACAGAATACAGGCAAATATGACACGTTTCGGCTAATCAGCCTCTTTCAAACAATCTTGTTTGAAAAAGACTGCTTAGCCGAAACGCGTTAGAGTAGCAGGGAGATCGAACTAGTGAGTTCTGGTTATATTTTTTATTTCATACCATTCCCTGCTTGTAGGCCAATTTTTAGAAACTCCCAGACGACCTGTCTAACATTGCACAAGACTAGAGTGACTCCAGAAGTGGCAGGACTTTACACCTCAAAATGGTTTTCTCTCCCAATAAAAGACCAAGGAGATGTTCAACAATTGTCTAAAAGTTGTCAGAAAAAGTCATCCAACAATAAGAAATATATCCGTCTATCAAAGTCATACATGGTAAATGGTATACAGGAGCCGTGTTAGGTAATAACTAGGGATGAGCGAACCGAACCGTAACGAACCAGATTCGTTACGAACTTTACCGAACGTTCGGTTCGTCCCCGAACCGAACTTTCGTCAAGTTCGTATGAATCAGGTTCGTAAATAAAGTTTACTTTTTCCACAGAATAGACCAGGATACAAGGGATTATTTATTACTCCTACAATCCCTTGTATCCTGGTGTGACCCTCGTGTCAAACCACCCTTTTGGGAGGAGAATGGCCGAGATGGGTTATTATTTTCGTTCGTCCGAACGTTCGTTCGGACGAGCGAACAGAACCGTAACGAACCAGATTCGTTTAAGAACTTTTAAGACGAATCTGGTTAAAATAAAAACGGCACATCAAAACTGTACCGTTTTCACAGAATAGACCAGGATACAAGGGATTATTTATTACTCCTACAATCCCTTGTATCCTGGTGTGACCCTCGTGTCAAACCACCCTTTTGGGAGGAGAATGGCCGAGATGGGTTATTATTTTCGTTCGTCCGAACGTTCGTTCGGACGAGCGAACAGAACCGTAACGAACCAGATTCGTTTAAGAACTTTTAAGACGAATCTGGTTAAAATAAAAAAGGCACATCAAAACTGTACCGTTTTCACAGAATAGACCAGGATACAAGGGATTATTTATTACTCCAACAATCCCTTGTATCCTGGTGTGACCCTCGTGTCAAACCACCCTTTTGGGAGGAGAATGGCCGAGATGGGTTATTATTTTCGTTCGTCCGAACGTTCGTTCGGACGAGCGAACAGAACCGTAACGAACCAGATTCGTTTAAGAACTTTTAAGACGAATCTGGTTAAAATAAAAACGGCACATCAAATGCGTACATATTCAGTTAAGTAGCGTACCTTTGACAACGCTAGACTGTATGTTCGTTATTTGTGCGGGAATGTTCGCATTAGCGTACGTATTAGTGTAGATTCTCAAATATGCGTATATTCGTTCGTATAAGGTTCGTTTTAGGTTCGGTTCGTACGAATCCGAACTTCAAGAAAGTTCGCCGAAGCGAACCGAACCGAACTTTTCAAAAGTTCGCTCATCCCTAGTAATAACAATTATTATCAACGTTGTCCTCACCCGACCCAGACCAGAGAGCTGCATCTATCCCAACAGAGTAGACTGAGAAGAATACAGAGGTGCAACACTTACCACATCCATGATCTGCATCAGATTCATTCCAAAGTAGACAGTGAGTGGATGAGAGTCATTACCCACCGGTCTCTCTAAAGGATTATAATTCTTCAATAATTCCTTGTAGAGCTTTCTCTGGTATTCTCCTTGCAGGGACACTTCAAACCAAGAGAAAAGCATGATCAGCACGCACTCAGCACAGGGAGTCAATTTACAGTAACATAGACAGTACAGTGATATATTAAATGGCTTGTATACAGGGATAAGCTCGTCGTGTACATAGCCTTGGACTGGAACACATTCACAGAGAATGGGGTGTCATGGAATAGGGTGGGATGCAGGGTAATTGTGACATCTATTTACCATGTATCAAGCAGACTGATATCATCATCCACAACTGGATCTCCCTAGCTTCCATTGTATGAGATCAAGATGAAGAAGTCTTCAGATTCCCAGCTAAGGAGGAAAAGTTTATGATTTGATGACAATAAGCGGAGTCCTGGATGCTGGCGAATTCAGAAGATCAGCTCTCTGCCTGCATCAAGGCTCAGGCGGTGGAGGTGGTGACTACTAAAGTATCACAGCCCCTGTGTCGGAGACCTTACTGAAAATGGGAATCCAGGGATTGTCTTCATATTTAGGTAGGCATCGCATTGATTTTATTGGGGGATCCCAGTAGTTTCCAGCTGCTGCTGATAACTCCCCCTGGGCTCAGCGCTGGCACTTGTCAGCAAGCAATGGCTCCATTCAGATGGGCTCCACGTGAAGCTTGTGACTTGTGATCCTGTCTCAGCCTGAGCTCTGTTCATTGCATTGTATTTTATAGCTGGCGAGGAGGAGGCAGAGCAGCAGCCCAGATCTGGTGTGAGTATTAACCCATTCCCTGCCAGGCATGCTACTGAGGCACATTCAGTTAAGTCGTAGCCTGTACCTGATTATAAATATCTGCTATAGTATTTTTAGAATGGTGTCATTAGTAGTAAAAAAAGATTTGGAAATCATTGCATGATGACTAGAATTTTAATGCAATGGTTAGGATACTAGTGCACGCATGTGATTATGCTAAGAGATTAGAGTTTCTGCTGCAGTTAAAGCCCCGCTTTTAGATCCACGGTGCTTATTAGAATGAAGAAATGTCAATTAATGTCATTTTATTACAATTAATAAGCTGTAGAAGATTTTTTTAAATGCATGGCTAAATCTTCTCCAAAGCAAAATACTTCAATTAGCCCCCAGCTCTCCACCCTGCAACCCCTGAATCCATGTGGAAGTAATACAGCTGCAATGAGGTGCTGGCCATAGTGACATCACATTCCTTGCCTTAGTGCAGTGATATCCAACTGTAAGGGCACGCTGGGAATTGTAGTTTTGCAATAGCAGAACAGCCACTGTTTATAGACCACAGTCTTAGCGTCATACAGCTGATAGGTTTACAGAATGGGCTGAGCCCAATTGTTAAGAGATGTTAATATCACTAAGTAATATTACTGACTTGGCTTTTTTAGCTATTTATATTTAAAAATGTCCATTTTAAAATTCCAAAAATAATACATGTACAGTTTATGGACCCCAATGCTCTTTCATTATACTCTTGATTATCCTTGCCATCATGATCTATGATGGTGTTTTCCACTACAACAGCCCCTATAAGCATACAGCAATAAAATACAGTCTATCATAAACAGCATCTGTATTCTGCTGAGAGCTCCTAAAGGGCAACAAGGGAAATTTGAAATTCCCTGAAGCCGTGCGGTTTATGATAGGATGGCTTTTTGAAGATATCATCTGCAATTAGCCGCTTATTTTGGAATACATTACTGTAAGATTCGTGAAGGGCTCTATAGGCAAATGTGATCATGTCAGCTTGGTACTCTAAGTTAAGTGAGCAGTGGAAGATCACTTGTAATTTTGTGTTTGTGTAATTTTGTGTTCTCCATAATGGTAAAAGCCAATACAATTAGCAATCAAGGGTTATGTGTTGTGTGTGTGTTGCATGTGTGCATTTATTTCATTTCTTGCATTAGGTTGTGACGTACTTGCACGTTTTATAGAAACAATTTCATGGAGATTTAAAATTTGAAATGCAGGGCACATATTTTCATACCAAAGTTCCACCAATAAGTATAGGCCACACTCAGATAATAAATCCTGAATGGCCTCCATTAACAGCACCAGCAATGTGCCTCCATACACAATTTCAGCAGAGTTCCCTCCATAAAAAGTGCCAACAGATCAGCCTCCATACACAGTGCCAGCAGAGTGCCCTCCATAAACAATGCCATCAGAGCACACTCCTTAAACAGTGCCAACAGAGCACCATCCATAAACAGTGCCAACAGAGCACCCTCCATAAACAGTGCCAACAGAGTGCCCTCCATACACAGTGCCAGCAGAGCGCCCTCCATAAACAATGCCAGCAGAGCGCCCTCCATAAACAATGCCAGCAGAGTGCCCTCCATAAACAATGCCAGCAGAGCGCCCTCCATAAACAGTGCCAACAGAGTGCCCTCCATAAACATTGCCAGCAGAGTGCCCTCCATAAACAATGCCAACAGAGCACCCTCCATAAACAGTGCCAACAGAGCACCCTCCATAAGCTATGCCAGCAGAGTGCCCTCCATAAACAATATTAGTAGAGAGCCCTCCATAAACAGTGCCATCAGAGTGCCATTAAAAACAGTGCCACCAAAGTGTGCGCCCATGAACACCATCAAAATACTGTCTCTCATAAAAAAGCAGTGCCAGCAAAGAATCCCAATAAATAATACCGTCCACAGAGTATACCATATAAACATTGCCAGTCACATAGAATGGATTGATAAAATTGTGGTAGTATGCGGCTGCCACTAGGGAGAGATGACTGCATATATATTTATAGGACTAGTGAATAGGAGAACTATTAAAGGTTTATTTCCAACTGATTGGAATACCCTTCATATGCACAGGTCAAGGGTGACCATGGTTACCAGACTGTGCTATGCTGTTTCTATAAATCCCGTAGAAGTGAATGGGAGTTACAGAATCAGTGAGGCACTCCCAGCTACGCTGTTTCCATAGCTTTAGCTCATGTTCACTTCTAGGGGAGTTACAGAAACAGGGTAGCACAGCTTCCTTGGCTGTTTTCATAACCCTGGTCAACTTCAGCTGCCTCATATGATGTGTTATCTGATCTTAGCCATCAATCTTCAATACATATGCAACTACAGTATCCCAGACCTGGGGGTATCTGCAATTGTTGTGTTTTATATGTAATGTATTGTATTTTCATGGTTATACCATTTATCCGAGCAAGAGATGAAATGGTTGGCAATGGTTTGCAGGAACCGGGCTAACCACCCTGTTCCTCCCCTCTTGGTAGGATAGGGCTGGTCCTACTTCCTGCCAGGAGGGGAAGTTCCAGTCTAGCTAGGAGAGGAAGGAAGTTCTTGACAGATAGTGGGGGGAGTGACGGAGCACATGCAGAGCTCCTAGTCCCAGGAACTATATTGTATTCTCATGTGAGACAAACATTCCAGAGAGAAACTCAGCAAATTCAGCTTCAACAAAGCATTTGTGTGACAAGACAGTAGAGTGATCAGTGAAATACAGCTTTACTGACTGCTGAAAGGTGAGGGACAATAGCTCAGACACGACCACCTACTAAACCATTACTAGGCCAGACTAACATTAAGTTTGTACTACAGTGGATACCTACATCCACAAATGTTAGTGCCACCACTTGCCATCGGAACAGCTATAAAACTTCTGTACTTTGTACTTTGCTACTAGATGTGCCACAAGTTATATTTTGCACTAAGTAAAGAAAGACTGTTATCTGTTTACTTCTGACCTGATTCTTTAATCTCTTTCACTGCACCAAACCCCAGGTAGAAATGGCCTAAAAAAGTACACTGCGACACAACATCACATCAGGGCCACTACCACTTCCATCCTCTGCACCAGGTCCTCAATGGCTCACTGCACAACAGACTTGCCCTCTCTACTAGGAGTGCCAAAAATCTCCCCTACATATTTCCAAAAACTTTGTGGACAAGTATGGTTAATGGACAGTAGTCTATTAACATATGCTGCACAGTAAACATCCTTGTATAATATTTTCATAACTATGTACCTAAGTTCATATAAATGTCCTGATGCCACGTTTCACATAATCAACATGGCAGATTTAATTATATCTCCAAGATTAATTATTTCCAATAGTATGTGTAAAGTGCAATGACAAAATGTCTCTTTAGAACATGTTAAGCCCTCTAGACGTTATTAAACCTTGTCAGACCCCACACAAAAGGTCTTTTGAGTCAATGTATCAAATATTTTTATACAGTAGTTGACAACTTTGATATTTAAAGATCTATTCCTGAAGCCTCCAGAGATAATCAAGTGTTATAAACAAAAACAATTTTCTTCCTTTTTTCTTAAAGGTGTTGTTCACCCCTGGGGGTCTTTCGATCACACCCACCAACATAGCTGGACCTCCGGAGGGAATCATACTTACCTGATCCCTGCAATTGTGTTCTGGCTTCTTCACTCCCCTGTAGATCTCTCTGCATCTACATCCAATTTGATGTAGGTCACGTGGCCGCTGAGGTTAGTCATAGTGCCAGTGACCCTATGACATGACTCATGGGATACACGTCACAGCTGCAACCAGTCATTGGCCCGTGATATGTGTCAAATCAGATGCACTGTAGCATCTACTTTCTGGTAGAAACCTAATGTATTGTCCATCTTGATCTGCCTGGTTGAAAAATAATCACAGATAAAAAAGCAAAACTTTAGAGTAAGAAAGATCCAATAAAATAAAAAATAATATAAAAAATAAAATAAAAAACCCAAATGAGTCTTCTAAATGCATTTTCCAGCAAATATTATCTAACGTATAAACTGTATGTGTTGATATTAGCGTCATACTAAAGGAGACAAGTCATAGTGAAAGGTGTTGCATCTCTGTTCAGCCTTCATCTAGGGGATACAGTATATTGATTTCCACTGTGAAATGTCCATACCAACAGTCTTATCTGCCATGTGTCTGTTACGTTGCTGGGCTAAAAATCCTTCAAAGAATCCTGGGGATGACTTGAGCTGATTTGCTGGATTATTACTAAAAAGGTTTTAAGGAAGCGAGTCCAGGGGATTTTGGCACTTATGTCTTATTAATTTGAAGACATGTCACGATAATATTAAAATGGCCCAGATTCTACATACTGCGTTTTATTTGAAATGTAGCAATTTACTGGTGGATGAGTGGTTGAGTATGCATTTTCTTAATGTACAGTAATTGTACATTGTAGTAATAATATCCTTCTGTTAGATGGAAATAACAGCATTATACAGTAAGTTTTACACTTCTATCCGCAGGCAGAGAATTTGAACTTATGTGAATGCAAGTCATTTCTGACTTGGGGGCAAGGAAGGACAACTGAAAAAAACATGGTGGATGCTTCCAGGGATTGATTGCTGCAAAGCAAAATTTTTTGAAAATGTAAATATGATTCATATTACTCTTTTTTTATTAAACTGTAAAAGTTCACTCGCCACTTCACGGCAACCTAAGAGTGGGTATTGACTCTAAATCTTAGAGTGTAGAATGAAACTGTGTCAGCCATCACTGCAACACATCTAATGAGTAACAAAAATGTATACTAAGAACCCATAAATTTTTTAAAATGTTTGCAGCAACATATCACTGTAAAAATGCAATATACTGTAAATAGAGATAAATTTGTTGTGTGTATAGAAAGTCTTAGTTTATGCCATCCACAGGATTAGTTAATACGCTGAAGGGTTTGCAAATTTCAATTATAAATTTAACCTATTTAATGTTGACTTTTTTTATGCTCATTGCATTCCTGTATAAATAAATTTTGAGTAAAAATCAGGCACTGTTAGGCACCGTTCAAATTAATTCTGGGACACATATGTTAAACTGATGCCTTTGACAAAATCCCTGCAGAGGCATCCATCATACATTGTGTCTCATTGTAAGAAAAAAATGTTGCTTAAAGCCTTTCCTGACATATGTCCATGTATGGAGAGATGGTGCCCACACTGAATGAGTGCAATAGCAGCCATGTGTTTTCTGTTTCACACAGGAGACAATGAGGGCTAATGTCTTTGATTTTGGCAATATTGTAAATCGTGAACAGTTAACCCCCTCAGATGGTCAATTATAACCGCGACATCTGAAAGCACAAAACCCAGAAGTGCGCACCGTCCAGCCAGGAAGCCTTTCCCCTGGTTGAGATCGAGGAAAGCGTTCCATAGTAGTAATATGCCATAGCCTGGAAAAGTTTTCTAGTCTACTACTGGTAAATTCTAATGCAGGCCTCCAGGTGGTAGCACTGCATTGGAATGTATTGATTCTTGTATTCTGTAATGTAGCGCTCGGCTCCCCTGCGAACAAATGCCCGCAGGCATTGCGGATCCGTCCTCAGCTGCATGTAAGTCAATGGGGACGGATCTGTTTGGTATGACACTCATACCAAAAAGTTTAATTAAAAAATAAAAAAATAAAAAAACTATAAAAATTGAAATCATCCCCCTTTCCCCAACATTAAAATTAAAATAAACAATCTAAAACATAAATGTCATAGGCACCATTGTGTCCAAAAATGCCTGTATTATTAGAATATTTATCCATCAAACGGTGAATGGCTTAATGGAAAAAAAAATTAAAATGGCCCATTCGCCTTTTTTTTTTCATCTCCATAATAAATTGAATAAAAAGTAATCAAAAAGTCATAAACACCTCAAAATGGTATCAATAAAAACTACAGATTATCCAACAAAAAATGAGTCCTAATAAAACTCCAAAGTTTTTTTTTCCACTATTAATACACAATAAAAACTACATAAATCTGGTATCGTTGGAATTGTACTGACCCAGAGAATGAAGGGCATGGGTCAGTTTTACTGCATAGGGAATGGCGTAAAAACAAAACTCCAGTTTCCCACTACATCATGTGCAATACATTAAATAGTGCCATTAGAAAGTACAACATGTCCCACAAAAAATAAGCCCTCATATGGCTATGTGAATGACAAAATAAAAAAAAAGTAATGGCTCCGAGAAGGCAGGGAGTAAAAAATGAAAACGCAAAAACAAATAATCAGTGTGTCAAGAAGGAGTTAAAGAGTATCTGTCACCAGACTATCAGCATTAATCCATCTTAAATGTGACATGTACACATGTCAGCTGAATGTAATGCTTTTAGTCCTAATTCTTTATGTGACCTCAATGGGGGAGATTTATTAAACTGGTGTAAATTAGAACTGACTTAGGTGCCCATAGCAACCAATCAGCTTCCACCTTTCATTTTCCAAAGGAGCTGTAAAAAATGAAAGGTGGAAGATGATTGGTTGCTATGGGTAACTAAGTCAGTTCTACATTACATCAGTTTGATAAATCTCCCTCAATGTGCACTCCATCCCTGTACAGTGCATTCACCAAACGCGCTCCCGCAAGACTTCAGGGCCAGAAGTGAATATGTTTTCACAGCCTGGCCTGTCAGTCCTAGTGGTGGGGGCATGGCATAGGCGGTGGCTACAATGGCACGCCCCTAGTTGCACCCAGAGGTTAATTTATATATATGAAAGATAGATTTTAGACACATTGTGGCCAAAAAGAACCTGTTTTTGCCTTCTCTCTCACTTGTGTAACCCTATGCACACATTTAATATGTATGTCAACAATCCATATTGGACCACAGCCCAGCCAGGGAGAAGACACCCATTGAGAAACCATGGTGTCTCCTCCTCCCTGTACAGGGAGCCACAGCGGGGGCATGCAAGGGGTAATTGAAAAAAGAACAACGAAGGCAGCATCAGCGGAGGGTACTTAATTAAACAAAAAAATTCCATGAAAAATCTCACGGACTTTGCTGGTGCAGTACCAACTCTGCAGATTTGTCGCTGTGTTTACGCCACCTGTGGCTCTACCCTAAAATAACTTTATTGACTAAATGCATTCAGATGTGTCACTTGTCCTAGAAGAGTTTCTTAAAATTAATTACCTACATCAAATTTATCCTCACAGACATTTCAGACACTTAATTTACATTGGGAGGAAAATAGGCAGCAAAGAGAGAGCAAGGATGACTTAATTAACAAACACATTACCTGCGTCAATTTGTTTTCTGGCCTCTCTTCCTCTCATATCTGACTCAGCAAAACTAGAAGCATTTCTCCAGTCAGATCAGGGAATTTGTGTTATGCTAAGTGTCTCTTGTAATGACATCCCAAAGCCTTTAATAACTTTCCGCAATAAATTATCACCTGTATTGGGTCTAGTTGCATGAATCTAAAATAATTAAAGGTCATCTCTTAATTAACACAATACAATAAAAAAAGGAACAAAAAAAATAAACTTGCAATAACCTAACATTGAAAAGTCCTGAATATTTGATGATCTGACAGTTATCACTGTAATGAGGTCACCCCTAAACTGTCTTCTTCACTAACTGAATAAGGGCTTATGCAGATGACCGTATGTATTTTGCATTCCACAAAACACGAATCTGCAAAAAATACAGATGACGTCCGTGTGCATTCCACATTTTGAAGAAGGGAACAGCTTGCCCCTAATAGAACAGTCCTATCCTTATCCTATATCCTATCCAGTAATAGAGCATGTTCTATTTTTTTGCGGAATGGACATATGGACATATACAGAAAAGAAATGCAGACAGAGTTTTCTTTCTGTGGACCTATTGAAATTAATGATTTCACATACGGTCCACAAACAAAACGGAATGAACACAGAAAGAAAATGCATGTGTGTGCATGAGCCCTAAACCCAAGTCTGAGAACCTATCTTAAGTATTGCAATCCACCTCAACCTATTTTTTTTCTTTTTTTCTAACCAACATATCAAAAAAAAAAAATTATGAAAATATTTTTTATGGACAGATTGATAAACTGTAATGAAGATAAACATCAGTCTATTGCCCAGAAAACTGATGTAAAGACATTACTAACGTTTACAGTGAAATCATGATAATTACAACCACAAAAATCTGCACCATTTCTTCTAGCTTTAAAAAACTCGTGGGCCCTTTGAATCCAGAGTTGTATTTATAGAAGTAGAGAGACAACGCTAGTTTGTGAGCGTTTACGTGTTTGATTTTTAAGTGCAGGTTTGAATTAAGTGTGTGACTTTAGATTATGTGACTTCAGATTCAGGGACTTTAAGAGGGGACTACAGTAAGTCGGTTTTATATCACTGTTTTTTATTTTTTTTCTCTTTTATTGTGTAATTCCTATTAGTATGTGTTCCATTATTGACAGTGCAGTCCAGTGCACATCTTGTCTAATGTATGCAGTTCTGGAACATCAGTTTAAGGGTACATATCTTCGTTCAAAATGTGAGCAAATTGCCCGTTTGGAATCGCACATCGTATAGCTAACCGGGCGAATTTCAACTCTGAGAAGCGCTGACAATTTGGAAAAGAGTTTGCTGCTCACTGAGCAAGCACTCTGTGGGTTAGATGTGGGGGAGGGTGGTAGTGAGGGGGCTCAGGAAAGTGAGGTAGCTAGCAGGGTAACAGTTTGAAAGCAGGGTAGCGGGAAAAGTGCCAGGGAGGCTAGCCCTGATGTGACACACCCCAACAAGTTTGCAAGTTTGACAGATGAGGGGGATGCCACTTCAGGGAGAGCACTGCTGCAGCCGGACACTTCTTCTGCCAGTCAGGGGAATGTCAGCTCCAGTAAGCAGGGGGCCAGGAGAGCAGGGCAGGCCAGAAAGGTGCTGGTAGTGGGAGACTCAATTATTAGGGATACAGAGAGGGCAATCTGTCACAAAGACCGGGACGTCGAACGGTATGTTGCCTTCCTGGCGCTCGAGTTCGACACATCGCGGTTGATCGGGTTGACAGATTACTGGGAGGGGCTGGAGAAAATCCAGCAGTCATGGTCCACATCGAAACCAATGACAAAGTTAGAGGTAGGTGGAACGTCCTTAAAAATTATTTTAGGGATTTAGGTCATAAGCTTAGGGCAAGGACCTCAAAGGTACTGTTTTCCGAAATACTACCTGTACCACGAGCCACACAAGAAAGGCAGCGGGAGATTAGGGAGGTAAACAAGTGGCTCAAGGAAGGAGGGATTTGGGTTCCTGAAGAACTGGGCCGACTTCTCTGTCTGCTACAGGCTCTATCGTAGGGATTGGCTGCACCTCAATGAGGAAGGGGCAGCTGTTTTGGGGGAGAAGATGACTAGAAGGCTGGAGGAGTGTTTAAACTAGGGACTGGGGGGAGGGTAACTACATTATAGGAGGGGAAGATAGTGCAGATAGAGACCTGGGGCAAGGTAATGGAACTGGGGGAGGAATGGAAGGAGGAACTAGAACAGTTCAGAAGGAAAGGTGTAGGGGGAAAAATATACATCAAGCTCTTAATTGTATGTACACTAATGCCAGAAGCCTGACTAATAAAACTGGTGAACTGGAATTAGTGATGTGTGAGGAGGACTATAACATAGTGGGAATAACTGAGACATGGCTGGATGATAGTTATGACTGGGCAGTTAACGTGCAGGGTTGCAGTCTGTTAAGAAAGGATCGCCAAAACCGGAGAGGGGGACGGGTCTGCCTTTATGTAAAGTCGTGTCTAAAGCCCACACTCCGGGAAGATATAAGTGAGGGACATGAAGATGTGGAGTCACTGTAGGTAGAAATACAATAATAAAATACTAATAGGCGTTTATTATAAACCACCTAATATACCAGAGTCCACAGAAAATCTACTTCTAAACGAAATAAACGACGCGGCAAATCATAATGATATTTGTTATTATGGGGAACTTCAACTACCCAGATATAGACTGGGAAACTGAAACCTGTATGTCTCATAAAAGAAACAGGTTCTTGGCAATAACCAAAGACAATTACCTATCCCTACTGGTTCAGGACCCGACTAGAGGGACAGCCATACTGGACTTAGTATTAACCAATAGACCTAACAGAACAACAGATGTGCAGGTTGGGGGACACAGCTGGGAAACAGTGACCATAAAATAATAACCTTCCAATTGTCATTCAAAAGAGCATTTCTTCAGGGAGGAACAAAAATACCAAACTTCAAAAAAGCAAAATTTAGCCAACAAAGACAGGCCATAGGCCCAACTAACTGGGACAAAGTCCTCAAAAATAAAAATACAGCCACAAAATGGGATATTTTTAAAAGCATCCTAATATCTAATTGTAAGAGGTACATACCGTATGGGAATAAAAGATTAAGAAACAAGAAAAAAACAATGTGGATAAATAGAACTGTAAAGAAAGCAATAAATGACAAAAAGAAAGCATTTAAATCACTAAAACAGGAGGGGAGCGAGGAAGCATTGAAAAACTATAAGGAAAAAAATTGAATATGTAAAAGACAAATAAAAAAAAACAAAGTAGAGACAGAGAGATTAATCGCGATAGAGAGTAAAACTAACCCTAAAATGTTCTTCAATTATATAAATGGTAAAAAGTATAAACCTGAAGGTGTCGGCCCCTTACAGAGTAATGAGGAGGGAGTTGCAGAGAGTGATGAGGAGAAAGCAAAGCTACTAAATATCTTTTTCTCCACTGTATTCACTGAGGAAAATAAACTGTCAGATGAAATGCAGAATATAAAAGTAAATTCCCCATTAAAAATGCCCTGTCTGACCCAGGAAGAAGTAGAGCTGCGTCTTAAAAAGATCAAAATAGACAAATCGCCAGGACCGGATGGCATACACCCCCGTATCCTAAGAGAATTAAGTAATGTCATCGCCAGACCCTTATTTCTGATATTTAAGGACTCTATACTGACAGGGAGTGTTCCATAGAATTGGCACATAGCAAATGTGGTGCCAATATTCAAAAAAGGTCCAAAAACAGAGCCTGGAAACTATAGGCCGGTAAGTTTAACATCTGTCGTGGGTAAACTGTTTTAGGGTTTTCTAAGAGATGCTATCTTGGAGTACCTCAATGAAAATAAGCAAATAACTCCATATCAGCATGGCTTCATGAGGGATCGGTCATGTCAAACCAATTTAATCAGTTTCTATGAGGAGGTAAGTTCTAGACTGGACCGCGGCGTATCAATGGATGTCGTATATCTGGACTTCTCCAAAGCATTTGGCACGGTACCACATAAAAGGTTAGTATATAAAATGAGAATGCTTGGCCTGGGAGAAAATGTCTGTATGTGGGTAAGTAACTGGCTCAGTGATAGAAAACAGAGGGTGGTTATTAACGGCACATATTCAGATTGGGTTACTGTCACTAGTGGGGTACCACAGGGGTCAGTATTGGGCCCTATTCTCTTCAATATATTTATTAATGATCTTGTAGAAGGCTTGCACAGTAAAATATCAATTTTTGCAGATGACACTAAACTGTGTAAAGTAATTAACAAAGAAGAGGACAGTACACTGCTACAGATGGATCTGGATAGACTGGAGGCAGAGAAGTGGCAGATGAGGTTTAACACTGACAAATGTAAGGTTATGCATATGGGAAGGAATAATGCAAGTCACCAGTACATACTAAATCGTAAAATCTGTACGGTAACTCTGACATGGAAAAGTAAGCTGTAGAAACTAAGCTGTAGAAACCAGCGTCATAGCTGCTGCCAAGGCCAATAAGATAATGGGTTGCATCAAAAGGGGCATAGATGCCCGTGATGAGAACATAGTCCTGCCACTTTACAAATCACTAGTCAGACCACACATGGAGTACTGTGTACAGTTCTGGGCTCCTGTGAACAAGGCAGACATAGCAGAGCTGGAGAGGGTTCTGAGGAGGGCAACTAAAGTAATAACTGAAATGGGTGGACTACAGTACCCAGAAAGATTATCAAAATTAGGGTTATTCACTTTAGAAAAAAGACGACTGAAGGAAGATCTAATAACTATGTATGAATATATCAGGGGTCAGTACAGAGATCACTCCCATGATCTATTTATCCCCAGGACTGTGACTGTGACAAGGGGACATCCTCTGCGTCTGGAGGAAAGAAGGTTTGTACACAAACATAGAAGCAGATTCAAGAGGGGCCTGGATGTATTTCTGGAGTGTAATAATATTACAGGTTATAGTTACTGGAGAGGAGTCGTTAATCCAGGGAGTTATTCTGATTGCCTGATTGGAGTCGGGAATGAATTTTTTCCCCTAAAGTGGGGAAAATTGGCTTCTACCTCACAGGGGTTGTTTGCCTTCCTCTGGATCAACTTGTAGGATAACAGGCGGAACTGGATGGACAGATGTCTTTTTCGGCCTTATAAACTATGTTACTATGTTACATTCATTTTCTTTTTATGGACACTCAAAAGCAATGTCCATTTTTATGGACTGTCCAAGAATTTGTAGACAGTTGCCAACCCTGATCCACCCATTCCCCTTAAAGGGGTTGTACAAGACTGGATAAAAATTCTCAGGGGACTAGACATGGTGTACCAGGAGAAAATAAACATTCAATTTGTTAGTGTCCTAGTTCCTGACCTACAGCTTCCATCCTTGCTGCTTCCAGTCCCCACCTAACCATTGTGATGTACTATCTAGGCCTCAGCATTCACAATCAGATCATGTATGTACGTGTCGCTGCTGAGGCCATTGATTGGCTGGCAGCAGTCACATGCATGTCACACCTCTGGTCCAAAATAGATGGGAGGCGCCATAAACTGGTGCTGTGGCTTTGGAACTGAGACACTGACAAGGTGATTTTTTTTTTTATAAACCATGTCTGTCTAATCTTGGACTCTTGGACAACCCCTTGGTCTTGGACAATTAACTTGGTCACCCTCCGCTCCACCTGCTCTATTTTAGATTCTTCCTGTACACAGATTCCCAAAATTATACACAGTATTCCATGATCTGTTTGCCTAGTGGTTTGTATATGTTCTTATCATGAGCATGTATATCTCTTTTAAAGCATCCCACGATTGTATCTGCATCTTACAACAATAGTCCTGCAGAGAGAATTTCTAAGGACACCCGCTTGAGATGCAACACAGTTTTGTTAGTGGGTAATCTTTATTCATATCAGCAGGCACTGGGATAAACAGATTCAGTATTCAGAATGACTGCTTTATTTCAAGCATTAAGCCTTTTGCCTGCTCTCTATAAGCGGCATATTTTCTCTAATACCTAAAATCTGAGTTACAAAATGATTCATATCATTAAAATGTGCAGCAGCTGGAATTGCTCAAATGCGCTGCTTCTTATTTCTGTGAAGTTCTCTTCATATTTTTATGCTTTTCTTACAGATATAGTTTTGATAAAACAGACATACAAGGTCACAGAAGACAAAATGAAAAAGCACACAAGTTCAAATGTACTAGGCTCAAAATGTATCCGTAAAATATAAGGGTGAAAAAAACTAAAAAACAAAAACATTTGTTCTTCTTTAATTCAGTTGGAATCTTGGTATAACTTGGTATAACAAAATGAAAAGAGACAAAAAGAGTTTTGGGTGTCCCAGGAGACATAGCTCACCCAACATATATTAACTGAAACAAGGGAAATGGCACGCATTTATTGCCCAAATACCGATCTGCTTACAGCTGGGGGGTTTTAGCAGTGGGAGGTCAAAATGCACCAGATTTATTAATAATATATGTGTTCTTCCAGCATTAGATATATGGCAAGAGCTGACTGGACCAAAATCCATCATTCCTACTCAATTGCAAAATATATCCCTCTCACTATTTCAAAATAACATTTCTGACATTGATTTCACCATTGAGAAAAGGGCATAATCTAAAAGATATTTACTGGTAATGTACTGAACCTATATGAACATATTACAAATATATTTCTCACCCCACACAAGGCTCAGAAACTTCACGTGTGGAAACCACCTTGAGGCCATGAGGAAAATCTTAAATGAATGGCACCTCATCCCACACTGTTTCAGAAAAATCTGTCCTAAGTTAACTCATCTATCTTATACTGAAGATATAAATGAATGGTGGGAACCATTTTCCACATCTGGCAAAAAGTGGTATAATTTGCTCATTCTATTCATAAATTATGTAAAAATATAAAGGAGCATGAGTTAGAATGGTCATCCACTCTAGCTTTTCACTTCCTAGGATTAGGATTAGATGGACAATCGGTCTCAGGTGGACACTTGGCCTCCTGTGTTCTCAATGTGACTAGGTCACACCTACCTAACTATATAATAGTACAGAGCTCCCTTCAATATCTGAAATTATCAATTCAGTTACATTTAATCACTCCATGTAACAACTGGTGGCTGGTAGACAAAGCAATACGGATCAGTTTCTGCTAACATAGGCAAAATGGGATGATAATCAAAAATCCTATTTTATGAGTTCACTTCCATCTGGGGGAAGGATACTCTATAGCAGTGTTCTGTTTTACAGAAATAGGCACATAGAGGGGAGATTTATCTTCTCCCATGCACCAGAAAAGTGGCTTTAAAGGGGTTGTCCAGGTTCACAGCTGAACCCGGACATATCCCTATCTTCACCCCTCCAGCCATGCTCCGATGCTCTCCCTTGCCCTGCACTGTATTGCGCAGGGCAAGGGCTATTTTGTTTACAATAGCAGACTACTAGGCGGAGGCTTCCACCCAGCAGTGTTCCCGGTGACATCACCGGCTCTGATGGGCAGGCCGTAAAGCCCACCCATTAGTGCCTCTGCCTAGCAGTCCCTATGGAGAGCATGGTACATCACCAGATCTCTTAAAAACAATGTTTCCCTGCACGATTCAACACAGGGCAAAGGAGAGCATCAGAGCATGAAATGCTCCAATGCTCATATCAGGTGGGCCGGAGGGGTGAAGATGGTGATATGTCCAGGTTCAATTCTGAACACGGAAAACCCCTTTAAAGTTGTGTGATTGCGACTTATATCCGATTTTTTTAATAAAATGTTTCAAATGCCTCTATTTATGCCGCCTTCGCCAATATTACATAAAGGGTGTGGCAAAGGTGAGAAAGGGGTGTGTCCAACAACTGAGACAAATTTATCTTAATTTACACCAGTTTTCTGGTGCAAATGAAGCCAGAAATCTAAGGCTGCTCAGTGCTATTGTAGATTTCTGTTTAGACACACAGACTGGCGGAGGATGCACCTAATTTATGAAAAGGTGTGCACAGAAAGCATCGGTCTTGATAAATCTTCCCCATAGCATTGTTCATACTAAATTTTCTTTCTTTTCTTTTAATTCTATGTATTCTTTATTTGATATGGGCAGACAACAATCCAATCAATATATCAGAATGTTAACTTCTCATATCGTACTTGTTCATATGATCTGACATACAATATTTATGTCAATTCTCTGCCAACTATTAGTAACATAGTAACTTAGTTTAAAGGGCCGAAAAAAGATATCTGTCCATCCAGTTCGGCCTGTTTTCCTACAACTTGATCCAGAGGAAGGCAAAAAAAACCATGTGAGGTAGAAGCCAATTTTCCCCACTTTAGGGAAAAAAAATCCTTCCCGACTCCAATCAGGCAATCAGAATTACTCCCTGGATCAACGACCCATCTCTAGTAACTATAACCTGTAATATTATTACACTCCTGAAATACATCCAGGCCCCTCTTGAACTCTTTTAGTGAACTTACCATCACCACCTCCTCAGGCAGAGAGTTCCATAGTCTCACTGCTCTTACCGTAAAGAATCCTCTTCTATGTTTGTATACAAACCTTCTTTCCTCCAGACGCAGAGGATGTCCCCTTGTCACAGTCACAGTTCTGGGGATAAATAGATCATGGGAGAGATCTCTGTACTGACCCCTGATATGTTTATACATAGTTATTAGATCTCCCCTCAGTTGTCTTTTTTCTAAAGTGAATAAGCCTAATTTTGATCATCTTTCTGGGTACTGTAGTCCATCCATTCCAGTTATTACTTTAGTTGCCCTCCTCTGAACCCTCTCCAGCTCTGCTATGTCTGCCTTGTTCACAGGAGCCCAGAACTGTACACAGTACTCCATGTGTGGTCTCACTAGTGATTTGTAAAGTGGCAGGACTATGTTCTGATGACACTGGTTTCTACAGCTTAGTTTGCTGTTCACTAAAATTCCTAGGTCCTTTTCCATGTCAGAGTTACCATACAGATTTTACCATTTAGTATGTACTGGTGACTTGCATTATTCCTTCCCATATGCATAACCTTACATTTGTCAGTGTTAAACCTCATCTGCCACTTCTCTGCCCAAGCCTCCAGTCTATCCAGATCCATCTGTAGCAGTGTACTGTCCTCTTCTGTGTTAATTACTTTACACAGTTTAGTGTCATCTGCAAAAAATGATATTTTATTGTGCAAGCCTTCTACAAGATCATTAATAAATATATTGAAGAGAATAGGGCCCAATACTGACCCCTGTGGTACCCCACTAGTGACAGTGACCCAATCTGAATATGTGTCGTTAATAACCACCCTCTGTTTTCTATCACTGAGCCAGTTACTTACCCACATACAGACATTTTCTCCCAGGCCAAGCATTCTCATTTTATATACTAACCTTTTATGTGGTACCGTGTCAAATGCTTTGGAGAAGTCCAGATATACGACATCCATTGATTCGCCGTGGTCCAGTCTAGAACTTACCTCCTCATAGAAACTGATTAAATTGGTTTGACATGACCGATCCCTCATGAAGCCATGCTGATATGGAGTTATTTGCTTATTTTCATTGAGGTACTCCAAGATAGCATCTCTTAGAAAACCCTCAAACAGTTTACCCACGACAGTTGTTAAACTTACCGGCCTATAGTTCCCAGGCTCTGTTTTTGGACCTTTTTTGAATATTGGCACCACATTTGCTATACGCCAATCCTGTGGAACACTCCCTGTCAGTATAGAGTCCTTAAATATCAGAAATAAGAGTCTGGCTATGACATTACTTAATTCTCTTAGGATACGGGGGTGTATGCCATCCGGTCCTGGCGATTTGTCTATTTAATCTTTTTAAGACGCAGCTCTACTTCTTCCTGGGTCAGACAGGGCACTTTTAATGCTTATTATACTTCTTAGAATACTTATGTTTACCAACCTGTTGTTCTCCAGCTGTTGCAAAACTACAACTTCCATCATGGCCTGATGACTGCAAGCTGTCATGGCACGATGGGAGTTGTAGTTTTACAGTAGCTGGAAAACCACAGGTTGGGGAACATAGGTCTACAATATTGTAGGAAGTGCTGTAGTAGGGAAAAGAAAGTTGTACTGTGATTGGTTGATATGGAAAAACAAAAGTTGTGATGTAATTGATATGAGCAAAAATGAAAGCTATGTTGTGACTAGTTGCTATGGGCACCAAATACAGGGAGATGAGAGGCAGACTGATATATAGGGGATATGTAAGTTCCACCAGAATATATGCAATGTTTCCTATGTAAATGGTCACCTGGGACATCCCCTGAGGAAGCGACTTGTGAAGCGTGTGTTGGGGTCTGGCGACTTGTGAAGCATGTGTTGGGGTCTGAGTCACATTGATCTGTATAATAATCTTTTCATGTATTCCCTGGTGATTTTTACATGCTATTTATTGCACTAGGCACTTTAATACGATTCATCTTGATTATGTACTATGTTCCCTCCCCTCTTTTCTTTATCAATTAATATAGATGGGTTTGCACTATGCATGAATGAAGGTGACTGTTCAATACCCTTTAAGGGTGAGAACTATTCTACATACAATTCATTGATGGAATTTGTTTATGGACATGTGACATATATAGTGTGGCTCCTTTCTTTGTATATGTTACTGCTGCTGATTTTATATTGTGTATTATCGTTTGATATGAAATTAATAAAGAATGCATATTTTGATTAATTGTATTCTGTGCACTTATAATTTTGGTGTGTAGATTCTATAGTAATGTGCTCAGTGGTTACCCATCGAAGCCAGTATAGGTTGGTGGGCACCTGGGGCAGTAGCAAGTTTTGCAAAGTTTGCAGGCATGACCAAAGTGTTAGGACGGCCATA